>DWLR01004677.1:0-11788 GCA_018246295.1 Papilio alexanor hazarajatica | reverse complement strand
GTATATTTGATTCCTTCATTTTAATAAATTGAATTTTTTACTTGCAACATGTTTCCACGCTTGACAGCCGTTGAAGTAATGCCACTTCTTTCTTCGTCACTCAGTCGGACGGCAACATTTATATTCATTTTACTTAGCAACGGTATACTGACTGTCTGGTCAGTCGCGTCTGTACTTGAAGGCTTTTTTAAAAATATTTTCCTCCATTTAATTTATGTATTCAATATGGTTTACCGGCCCTTACATTGTTTCCAGTGACAGCAATCTCCTCACGTACGTATCATGAGTAATTTAATTCGTTTCTTGTTCTTGTATTCATAATAAAATTAAGTTCTTTTTGCTCGACTTACAACACGGTTTTTCGCGGTTATATATGTACAATTTGGCCGATTTGGAAGAGTGAAATTTCATCCTTTGATTAATATTTTCCAGTAAGTCTGGTATATAGTTTGTTTATTAAAGAGTCAGAGTGTTGGTTTGAGTTTTGGTATATTAAAGACAACCACTTATATATCAATAATGATATATAAGTAGTTGTAACTAAATGTAGATTTTTGACTAGAACTAATTAAGTTCGAAGAAGTAGATACTGATACTCCTACATAGAACAATAACAACTGGCATAAGTCGAGAAAGTCCGCTTTTTTGAGGGTTATATGTTACAAATATGACACAACTAAGTTTCTCGTCATTCAAATAGAAGCAACTTAGGCATTAACTTTTTTACATGGTAGGAGGATGCAAAAGAGCAACGCGATTTGCCAGATATTGGGGTGAACGGTTGCGAATACCAGTCAACATCCGCGACTATCAGAAGTTACAGATGTGGCGCTAGCCGCTTATAAGAAAAAGGAGAGGAATAGCAAAAGAACAATCAATAATTAATTTTAAAAAACCAAGAAACCCGACTAACTGTATTACTATAGTACACTGATTACTATAATGTATTACTGTATTACTATAATACACAAGGTAACAATGGAACGGACATATTTACATATTACCCTGTTCCAAATGAAGACACAAATGGGCAAAGGTCACCTTACATCTTACGTTAAAATTCGTAAATTCCAAAATATTTACGGAAACTAACTTTATCTCACATTACCTCATAATATTAGCTCCAAATTTATATAATTTCACTTCTCCTTATCCTACAATTTCGAAAAAAAAAACACTTCCTATAAAAATGTTAAATAGTGTAATGCCCGCCTTCTATTTAGCATATTTTATAAACAAAATTTGGAACAGGGTATACATACTCGCGAAAAACATAGTCCACCTTCTGGGTTAGTCGGGTAAAAAGAGAGGAAATGAGGGAATAGTTGGGCCTGAATATTTTCACGTTACTAATCCCCCTTGGTCTCGTAGTGTTACCCTTACGGGTGTGTTAACGTCATAATTAAATAAGTGATTTCTCTCCTGCGTACCTATTTCATATGAAAACTTTATGACTTTAGGAATGACTTAATACTATTATTATTACTATCGTGATGCTTATGTAATTTAATAGCTATAATTACGAGAAAGGAATCGATTCAAGGTCTTCAAATTAAAATAAGGAATCCGATCACAAGTCTATCGTTATTAGTTAATTAACTTGATGAAAAAAATGTTATCCGGGACGGTGTAAACATCTATTACTAGTTTTAATAAAGTTAGAAAAAAAAAACTAAAATTTAAGTTGTGTGATTTACATCCTGAAAGTTTAACGAACACGTAACAATCTGTTGTAATGATTAGGTATTCAAGATTTTTTTTTGACTTATTCATATATTCCACACACGTGTAAATACATTTGCTATACAACTGCATCCACAATGCGCATCTGCAATCGCTAAAATTAATAAGTTAAACGAATCATTTTTTTCTGTATGTTTTTATATTCGTATCTAAGCGCTGAGGAGGATCTGTAACCGGAACTAATATTGACAATGGTTGAAGCGAGTTTCTGCCGGCGCCTGACAGCCTTACGCGACCGAAAGGTGCGTAAGCGCACCTAATGTGAACCACTTTTTGCGTCTCTGTTATTATTAATGAATTAATGCTATATGTACGAGTACACCGGGTCAATGTTCGAGGGGAATGCTGTAAAAAATGCGTTAAGGACGCCTCGGTGTTTTTTTCAATCATAGAAGCGATATTCGACCGCTCGCGTAGACGTTATGTTTATTTTAAATGCCTGAATAATTTTATCTGTACGAATGTCTGTTTTTTAATCTTACCTGTATTAACTTTAAATTTTTAAAACATTTAAATATCCTGCCTATCAATCAAAAATATCGTTGACCTGACCTCAGCTCATTGCCAACTGACGGGCGAAATATGGGTTTAAATAAATTTAATTTTTTGAGATAAGTTTAAGTACTCTCAAAATAATTCGTCCTTAGTTTTTCATCTTATTTTTTATTGATTATAAAATTACATTATGTTGTAGGCGTGTTGTTTTAAATCGTGCAATATATAAAATATTTTATAAATATATTTCAAATATAATATTGACGTATTCCTTAATAAAAGTAAACAAAGAAAAATGTATCTGCTTACGGTAATTAAAAGCTCTGCTTTAAAATAAAAATATGTTATATTAAATTATGATAAAATAATGAGAACAATAATGACTGTGCATACATAATAAATATTCGAGTAATGTTTTTATTGAAGAAATGATAATTCTCCTCGTATCCAAAGACCACTTGCATGAGTGACGCAAGCAACTGCATCAGTCTGTATTTGTTATAAATAATATGAATCTTAATAAATAAATCCTATTAATAAGTAATACGTAAGTCTTAACACAGCTCGATGTTAGACTACGCGAAAGATTTGACGTCAAGCTGCGCGTCACTGATTTGAAAGAGTTAACTCGATTATGGACAGATTTGGTCATGAAATTACAATAATAATATTATTTATGTTCACGACAAATTCTTTATTTAAGTAATTATTTTTATTTTACAACAAAACGGTGTAAATATTTGTGTACTTATGGGTTGGGTTATCTTTTAGTGGTCGATTATATATAAGTTTTTTTATTTTGATAATTTTGTCAAATATTGTTAATTTATTTCATACTTTTATTAGTTGCATCTGTGATAAAATATTGAATGAACATTAATATTACGAAACATTATTATTATTTTATCGTTGAAATCGTTTATCTACGTAGCAATCGTAATTATTGATGTGACAGAACGTAACTAAGCAACTTGAGACAATTTAATGATCCCATGACCTATAAAATTAAACGTACGAGTAATATAAAATTCTTTGATAGTAAAATCGCCTAATCTTTTCAAGCTATTGAGATCGATCACAAATATTAGTTACTTTAAGTTTAAAATGTGAAAATCATGTTTAAAAGCAATAGTAAAATTTTAATTTCATACTGGCTTGGAATTTTTATGGTATGTGTACTACTTACAGCATTGTATCAGTGTGAGCTCATGTCACATCGCCCTCCGATAACGATCGATTAGGCGCGGTAAATTTATAGGCCGACGACAAAGATGTCTCTCCTCTTTGTTGATTTCCTAGAGCTGATGTCATCGGTCAAGTACTGTGAAGTTTTGTCAGTGACGAAACTTTCTATTTATTATTGTTTATTTGACATAATTTAAAAGTATATATATAATTTTGCTCTTCTAGCTGTTAAATGTTGAATGGCCACAACAGTTAAAAAAAACAAAAGAAAGTAAAGAGGATACTGACTCTTTTTGCAGGAAGGATGCTGATATTAAATTTAGGAAGGAGGCTTTGGGAGCGTGAGCTCCCATCCTCACGGATTGGCCACCTGATTTTCTCATTAACTTCCAAAAAAAAATCGCAAATTAATTGACATGAAATATGAGAGAAGTTAGCTGTTGTACAGTATAGTTATTTCACTCGAATTTGCAGCTGTGTTCATCCTGTGAAATTGAATCGGTTCGCGCACGTTTCGTTGCATCAAAATTTTCAATCCCGTTTTTTCTCTAACGCGCCTAAAAAAGCCTAACTCAAAAATCAATAAAGAAATTCGCTTAAAATATCACGTACAACTTCTAAAGAATTTCGTTGCATAAACTGAACAGCGTTTCAAAGACTTCGCTCTTTAAACTCCGTAGAATGTATCGATATAGGTTCTTTAGATGCAATGGGTAATCGATTAAACGATAAAGTTTGATATAAGGCTTTTAAAATTCATTAAATTCTAAGAAACGGCTGTAACTATAATTGTTGCGTGCAGTATGAGTTGGAGAGGCTCCAAGCTGTACCATATCCTGTTCCATCAATCAGCGACTTTGTATCTGGGTCGTCCGTGCAAAAACGCTGTAAATAAATTACTTATCACTCGCTAATTTGGAGTACATTGACTCTATAACGTCACGCAAAACTCTCCAAGGTTTTATTTTTTTATTGAATTATTGTTTATTCAATATTTGCGATTAAATGATAAAAGGCCGCGTGGAATTTATCGCAGTATTTTGTATATGTTTATGACATATTAATTCGATAGGTACTATTATTCATGTTTTAATGTATGTGGAATTCAAAAATTCCTTTACGAGCACCTTTAGGTGTATTGTTCAAAATTTATAATTGCAGTTACAATGTTATTGTAACCAAAGTTTAAATTGCTCGCATCCTTCGCTCAAATATGGCCTTCAATTAACATTCATATCAGGCTTGCTGGCTCTGGCAAGCTGGCTTGAAATCCCCTTTTTCAGAGTAAATAATATGACATAGTCACTGAGTTATTCCTATTTTTATTGTATTATTAATATGACTGAATGTTTTAAAAGTGATTTAAATTAAGGAGATTCATGTTTGCATTATGTGTGTTTCATCGGATTTGTCGCACGCCTCGACCGAGGTAAACGGCTTATGAGACATTTTTAAATGTGGTCAGTGAAGGCGCGGACCATTTCAATTGTGTGAATCACAACAATAAAGGTTAAAAGCACTTTGTTATAATATAATAATTTTAAACGGAATCAAATATATTAGATTTAACTTGTACGTCGTATGTTCCTATATATCTTAAGTTGTAACCAAATTTTTATCCAAGTTTAATGGATCAAAATCGAATGGTTGTTATATTTTTACGTAAAAAATTTTGAAAGGAAATCTTTTACTGCATATTTATACATACATTTTATAAATTTAAAAGCAGTGAGTCGAAAGGCTTGAAAGGTTGAATTAATTTTAAGTTAAAAAATACGTCAAAAGTGAATTATTTTAGTAAACTAATTCAATTTTGATACTTGTTGATGAATTTCGATCGGGTAAAACCGGGTCATTATGTTGTGAAATAATTAAACTTCATGATTAACTGCCGTATTGAATTAGATCAGATTAGGCAATGACTTATCAAGCAAGTAGCGTTAATTTAAGGTTTAATAGTTAGTTTTCGTGGTAGGTGTAAAGTGTAATGAAATATAACTATTTATTAGTTTGAAAACTTTGGTATATTTTAATTATAATAATTGCGACTCAATTGCCTTTTACTATAATACAATCGAACTTAGAAATACCACAAAAGTTTTATATAACATAAATTTGGACACGAGTATTACTTAAACCTTCCACTAATTCGACTACTCCCTTAACATTGGTAGAATCTGTAGTTACTCGTACAACAGCTGTTGTACGACCCGGTTATACTGGGAATCTTATATATCTTCATCCCCGTTCCTTTTTCAACCCTTCCTTTTACTGTTTTCTTTATGAATTTCCCCGTCATTCTTAAGCCGAACAGAAAGAAAAAAGAAACGCTGAGTTAAAACCGCACTGAGAGTAAAACCGGGGACTACGGGTCATTAATATGATAGCAGTGTAACGAAGGTGTGCTTGTGGCAGGTATCGCGCAGAGAGGTCGCGGCGCGGAGGTGTGATGCTCGCGGGGGAGTAACGACCATGCGAGGTCCGAGCCGCGCGCTCGCCCCGCTCGCCGCGCACGCTGCCTTGCTGCCGCTGTTGCTGTTGCTGCCCCTGATGCTCACCCAGCACGTCGCCCGAGCTGACAACGGTCTTATCAGTGAGTCATTTTTTACACGAGCATTATTCTAATTGATCAATAGCTCCCGCAATCATACTTCACCAGAGTAGCTTCTTCGATATGCCATATATACATGGAAGTATGATAAAAGATGATACATATTTTGAAAATAACTTTCTATAAAATTGAGTTAAATGTTTTTTTTTAAACGAACATTACAAGTGAAGCTTCCTTAGCACATTGGTGTACTACATTGTATCGGGAACGCATCTGTTCGATATTTTTTGATTTGAATGATTTTTGCAATTAAATTATTAAAACTTAGTGTACGGCGTGACGCGATCGCGAATCAAGCCCAGTAATCCACTCACATTCGCCCTGATGAAGGACCCCCGATGGGCCTAAAACTAGTCGGTACGTACACCGAAAACACGTGAGTTAAGCCATTATTTTAATAAGTTTTTGAACGATTTTTGTAAACAACTTTAATAGAGGTCATGACGACTAAAACATACAGCTTGACGCAAAGGCATGCTAATTCTTGATTTCTTTGATAAATTTCATAGAAAAAAAATAACTTTAACCCTTTTAGAATCTTTAAATAACATTTTGTATTAATATTTAAACGTTGATAAATTTTTATTTATATGGACAGATCTTTTATTAACCGATTTCGAAAAAAAGGAGGAGGTTCTCAATTCGGTTGAATTTTTTATCGTAGAACTTCGTCATTTTCGAAGCGATTTCAATAATTTTCCTTTTGTTGGAATATGTTCGCAAGTGGGTCCCGTTTAATTTTCAATGTCATTAAACCTTAGGTTCTGAAGATATACCGAAAATTGACATTAAGACTTAAGACAAGCCCAGTTTGATTAAATGGATTTTTAATGAGACGTAGCGTGATTATAAATGATTATAAATAAAACTAGATGTTGCCCGAGGCTTCGTACGCCTTGTTTTTTATTTTCCTAGCTATTTTTTGTAATTTTATTTCGCGTATGTTAATTTCGATATTAGATAACATGTGCCAAAATGTCGTAATAGTCAAAATTATCATGGCAACTGGTATTGAAGGTTTTTTTTCTATTTCTTCTCCTTAAAAAAGGGAAGAATTACACAAATTTGTAGTCGGCTATGTTTTTTAAAAAAAAGTTAAAAGATAATTTTTATTCATGTACTATCAGTAATCTTGGCACACGTGTACAAGCCATATCAGTCGTCTGTGGTATGATTAGTTCTAAGGCTTCGAAATGTTTGAAAGTAACAAATTACCCGCTGCGATTGGCAATTACTGCAGTCAGCAGAGCTAGTGGCAACACTACAGATCGTTCGTTACACACGAATGAGCGACATGTGATCTATGTGCCGTCCGCAAGTGGCCAGTTCCAGACCCACTTGCGCAACAATATGCCCAGCGCACCTTGACTGTAGAGTTGCCATTAATATGTCTATTAGGCGAACAGTCCAATATTTTAATAAGCATTCATTATTTTTCAATTTAATATATCTTAATTAAATAATCCACTAAATATTTAGTGGATTTTAAAACTGGCATTTGGCAAACGAGCAAGTAGTGTTATTCTATTACAATCTGCAACAACCTTTAGTAATCTGCTATTTTGTCAATTACCCAAATATGAGTTTAAATAGATATTGAACCTTGAAAAAGGATATTGTCTGCCCTATTTAAAAAATAAATATTGATGCTATGAAAGTTTAATATCATCATCGTCTTCTCAGCCTATCGTCGTCCACTGCTGAACGAGGCCTCTCCCCATGGTCGCCACAAATTCGACCACATTATACATACGTCCATCTTGTGGGCGGCCGCGTCGAGCTGTACGTGGCCGCGTGGTGATAGCGCGCTAGTATAGTTACTATAATTCTGTATGAAACCAATAAATTCCCAATTTCTTAGGGATATGAAATTTGAAATTTACTATAATCGCTAAAAAGTAATTCTTGTATTCAAAGTGAAAATTATTATTTAGTGTATTATATAATATTTAGCTTAACATTGTCCGTATATTTTCGCTTGCGATGTGGACGTAAGACAGCGTTGCAGCAACCGGTAACTGTTCCTGGCGGGTTGGTGTGAAATTGTACACCTTGTATTTAAATGACGGATTAAACATCGTGATTATTTTTGAAGTAAACCTGGTACGACGTAATGTTACTTTCTTTTGCAATCTCTACGGTTTCACCCGGGGAATACGTTTCTTTGAATATTTATGTATGGATTTTATAAATTAAAAAAAAAACCGCTTTAGATGATAAGCGTGCTAATGTTTTATTTAATGATCTAGTTTCGTGTAATAGAACAAAAAAAATGTAGCAACCTTTACCGTATTTAATAGGGATGAACTTCTCGTTGTTCCAGCCTATTAAAGATAATTAAATGTTTTTCGAAACCGATATTTGATAGATTTGTGATGTGGTTTATTTTAACTTCACAAAAAAAGACAATGTTATTTTTTAACAAAATTAAAGTAAGGGACGAAAATTCATCAAATTTGAAGTTCTGGATGTGTAAAATTTGTTTCGTCTCAACTGTTATTTAATACTTAATGAGTGTCGGTGACATCCTTTATTGCGAATTGAGACAATATTTATGCATTTATATGGCTTTTGAATGTACAAACATTGTAAGGGTTTGTTGGTTCCTTGTAAGTAAATAACGAAGGTTTACAAGTGTTTGTGTAGGGTCTATTAGTCGACATAAATAAATTTGAATAATTACTTGAACCGCACAATACCGTGGCTCTTCACTCTCAAGCACAGATCAAACACTTGTCGTGTGTTATTTATTAAATTTAAAGTTAATATTAAATTTAAACAAATGACGCAGCATTTCATTTGTTGACAGTGAATGCAATTTATTGCAAGAGATTCCCCTTGCAATATTTTATTTTTATTTTTATATTCTTTTTGATCTATAAATATTTTCTTTGATAAAAAACGACATTATACTCATGTCCGTAGCCTAGAGGCTTAGATAGAGGTTAGGGAAAATACAAAATAACGTTTTCATAGTTTCTTTTTTTCTAATTTTTTTTTGTTTATTAGTCTATTTATTTATCAATTATTCATAATAATTGGTTCTGCTGTTTTTAAGGTATAACGGGGCATACAGCAAACGGGCAGACAGATAGATATATATGCGCAATCACGTGTTCTCGACCAATAATCAATAAGCCGTTCTTGATTTAAATTATGACGCACAGACAGGTAGACAAAAATTTAAAAAATTGTAAAATTAAGGTCAGTGGTTGCCCCACTAAACTAACTAAATGAATAATTATCACAGACTTTATAATATATTAGTACAGATAATGTAGGAAAATGCTTAAGCTGGTAAACCAAGATTTGAGCAGAACGCTTGAATGTTAGTATTTGATAAAAAAAATAACTTAGAAATATTAAAGTTTATAATAAATTACAATAGTTACATCTTAATTTCGTTTAATGAGACCGCTTGAAGTCCCATTTATAAGGAGGATATCGTTAGCCTTAAGGTTTTTATTGATTCACTGTTATTGGGGCCAGTAAATGTATATAGCGTGCAAAGTATATATATATATATATTGTATAATGAATCGTCCTTAACACCGACAAATATTAAATTTGTTGACTTATATATTCATAGATTCAGTAATTTATTCAACAGCCTTGAAAACCGCTCGTTGCTATGAGATATGGCTATTATGAAATGTAAATATATCTTGCCATATTAATGTTAAAATAGGAAAAAATACAGCTTTCTGAAAACTGTTATACTCGTACATAATAGATTTATTATACTTTTTTTTAACAAAAAGAAAACCGACTTCAAATTTTAAGTCATGTGACTTTTTATCTACGATGTAAAGTATAAAATAATGGGTATAAAAATACAATTAATGTTTTAATTATAGAATTAGAGAGTAATTGAAAGATATTAATAAGTAGACAGATTTCCTGCTGCAATCGATACATGGACGATTTTAAAGTTAAATTTCACACACCTTCAAGCTTCCACATATTAAGATGTACAGTTTTTCACGTTTTAATGTACTGATAATTTATTATATTATGTATTATCAATATACAAAAATACATGTAATGCGAAAACACGGTCGGACTGTGTTGCGATAGTGGAGATATGCAAATCGCGAGTTCGACGCGCACACATCAATTAGAGAAATATTTACGCGGGAGTCAGCAAAGAAGCGACGCCCGAAACAGCTAGGTACGTTATAAGAATGCGGATACGTGGCTCAATCTGAATCAAGGTAAAAATGTGATCAGCCGGCCGCGGCCGCGGCCGCGACACGCGGGGCGTCGGAACAACGCCATCTTTACAACGAATCGAGTCGCGACCCGCGAAATGGCTAACGCGACATTATATGCAACCTCCTTAATTGTTTGTTAACTTACAACAAGTTATAAAACTGACACAAGTAAATATTTATTTTAAGGGATGTCCGAATAGATGAAATAAGCTACTTTTAATATTGAGTATGATTCTTTTTTTTTAAGAAAGAACGAATGAATTGCGTAAAAAAATAACAACATATTTACTTAAAATTATAATAAACAATTTATTTGCTCGAGTACACTGTTTGCGGAAGAGGGGGTTTCTGATACAAATGTTCAAGATTATCGGTTAAATACACAAAATGATCATTTTCACTATTAATTAAACGACTTAGTAATAAAGTAGTAGTAGGCTTTCACACCAATGAATTAAGTTAGATTCCAAATCAATTAAACATAAATATTTATTTCGGATCTTACTGATATGTTTAACGATGGATTAGCACCTCAGATTTCGAGTTAACTCTGCGGGTAGGGAAAGCTGTTCTTTTCTGACTTTTCAATCATTCCTTTTTTATTTAGCTTGTAAATACACGTGAGGTTATTTAAAACTTATTCACGAGGAAGAAACTTCGCGTACGTTTACCAAATATACGATTTATCGTCCGTTACGTTTGTTTTGGACAGAGGCGTGTGCTATAATCTGTGGCATAGTAACATTCGCTAAAACTATGACGTCAACGCAAAAGTTGTTAAAAAACTAATTTAAATTAGCTGGCACTTTTTATTCCTCCATTAATATTGGAAATAGCTTTTAAAATGTTTGGTCTAAACAGGTTTTTATTTGATTTTCGTATTAGTTGGTATTTTTTTGTTCTCTTAAATACTTCACCCAAAAACATTTTAAGACTGTCACACAAAACTATTTTTAAGGATAGTAAAAATATTGGCTTAGGTGAAAAGGTATATACGCATCTATTAATTACGTATATGTATTTTTAAAAGAAAATCAAAAAATCCGGGTTCAAATCCGGGTTAATATCCTGGTTGGGTTCTATTGTTCTAAGTATTATTCATAATAATACTCGTATTGGAAAACAATTTTTTTTTTTCAAAAGTTATCAACAGTATGATATTACCCAAGCTAATTCGAAAGGAACACCAAGCCTTTTAATCAGATTACCTTATAATATTAACTATCTATATTATACAACTTCACTTCTCTTTATCTCATAATTTCCCTAAAATTAAAATATTTCCGATAAAAATATAAAATAGTGTAATGGTCGCCTTCTATAGTAATTGTCGTTTGTTTGTTTATACAGTTTAGTCTTGATTCGGGACAGCGTATATGTACATATAAAGTATATCCAAGTATAGACCATGTTGTTTTTTTATTTTTAACGAACATTTAAATTTCAATTAAAAATATCAGAGTAGGCGAAACCTAAAGTGTCTTTCTCTTTGTAGCATTGGTTAATTTAATTCATTATTTCAAATGAAATTGCAATACTC
>DWLR01004676.1:0-11793 GCA_018246295.1 Papilio alexanor hazarajatica | reverse complement strand
TAGTGATGTGATTTGCGTGACTTAGGTTCGCGTGTTTCACATGTGTAGAGCTGTAAATTTTTCTGTCTTTTTTTTTTTTTTCATTTTATGACCATCAACAAATTCTATTTCAAATTGCACGTACTTCATCGTCTGTGTAGGTTAAACTAGGTCACCATATTTGTTTACTTAATTTTATTATTTCTTTTATACACCGTATACAAATAAAATACGCAATAATTTAGAACTATCAACTTATGGGTAAGTTTTAAATGAAAATAAAAAAAACATGTTTTTTAAATATTAAAAATAAAAGGTACCAAAATAGTAGTAGTTTTTACTCCCGTGTTTCTTCTGACGAGGGGAGTGCTACAGGCGTCATCACTTTCCCATGCCATATCCTTTTCTCTTTTCCTACATTCTATAGAAACTCACCGATAACATAACAACCGGTCATAGCGACCCCAATTTTGCCCGAGTGTAGCTTCAGATAGGCCAAGAATGTGTACGCGACGATCAGACCTCCACAATACGCCATCAAGCACATGCCATGGAGGTTGCGAAGCTCGGGGATGAACGCGTACACTAAAAAAGTGGCGATCAGAAAGGGGATTGACAGCATTAGACCTAAAACAAAAAGAAAAAAAAATAAGTTTTAAATTTCTATCTACAAATGCTTCTAAATCTTTTTGCAGATGCCTATGGGTAGCGGCCACTTGATTTTGGATGAACCGCTTGCTTGTTTGCCACCTTCTGTAAAAATCTAAGTAACTCATTACAGTGACAATGTATAATCTTGTTTTCGTTAGCCGGAATCATTGGAAGGAAGCCGTCAAGGTGGGTATCCATCCCATCTTCCATCTCCTCTTCTTTTTATTTTTATCCACTCCCTCTCGATATCTATTCGGTAACTAGCGTTGTGCCGACCCTATTTAAACGTGGAAAAATAGGCAAGGGAATGTTGCCGTAATCCGAAGATCCATAATCCAGTAACCCAATTTTTTTAAAATCTAAAAACGAGAAATTTATAATAATAACTGTTGAAAATACGCAATACTTTCTATTTAATGATTCTTATATATAATCTTATTAAAAGTAGAGTATACGTTTTTTTATCATATTGGTCACAAATATATCTCAATAGGTATAATTACAGAGTGCAATTTCAATTCAAATTATAGAATTATATAGTGCCGAAACAAATAGAAGAACGAAGCATTCAAACACTTCAAAGCATAATAGCTGTTAAAGCACGTCATAAATGCAAGCTATTGTCCGACATTATGCAGCATAGTTATTCCCGATATAAGGACCACGTCAAGTACACGACCAATATTGATGGCGTTTTAGGGTACCCAGCAGTGTACTAGACGGTGAGTTATGGACGAAATTTGTTTGAAGACAATTAATGTTCAGGGTGATAAAAGCATCAAGTATTTACAGCCAGTTAAAATTAAATATTTTCAATTAAGTAATAGGCTAAAGTATATATTAAATTTCCACACGTTGCTTATTTTAATTATAAAATCCTTAAAATCGCGATAAGACATTAAGGAAGTGACATCTAGAAATAGAAAAATTAAAATATGTAAATATAAATAAACTAATAAATATTGTCTATAGCACCACCTGATGAGTCCAAGGTCCTTTGGCTTAAAGGTCTCGATACCAGGCCATAAAATCTTAATAAAAAAAAATGAGTCCAAATCCATAGGTCCAAATCCAAGACGGTGTCGGAGATTAGCGTAACTAACACAATCACAAGTTGATTTAACCGACTTAAAAAAGGAGGAATTCTTTTTTCGGTTGTACTTTTTATGTTTGAGACAGACACACAGATCATCGTGATTTAAAAATTTCTCTTTTGTTGTCAAGGGGACATTTGCTATTGGGTCCAATTTAATTTTTAATGTCATTAGACATTGGCGTCCGAAGATATACCGAAAGTTACCATATTTGGTAGAATTAAAATAAGCGCTCTTTGGAGTGATAAATTTGTTGGCCGCGGCTCCACACGCATGTTTTCTTTGTTCTGAAATTATTTGTAATTTGATTTCGCGTACCAATATAATTTCGATAAAAGGAGTATCAAAACATGTATCAATTTTTTTTATTTTTATTTATATTGTCATGGCATTCGTAGTGTAAAAGAAGCTTTTCTATTTCTTATTTCTTTCTTTCCATTTCTTATCTCTAAAAAAAGAAGAATTACACAAGTTTAAGGTCGTTTTTGGTCTTTTTAAAACAAAGTAAAGGATTATTAAATTATTTAACATTTTCATGTCAGTTTGATAGATAGGCGGCCGAATTTAACTTGCGAAAGTCAGATTTGAAAAAAAATCCCTTTAAATTTTAAATGTTTCCCCTTTCCAAAAAAATGAAATCGTTTCATAACAAACATAAACAAAAATACAAGCGAATGAAGAACCTGCTCCTATTTTTGAAGTCGGTTAATAAAAATAGATCGCAACGACAAGACAATCTTTTTCGTTCTATTCTATTGTCCTATATACCTACTGTCGTGGCAAGTTTTCGCCTAATGACATTTTAACCGAATCGTTGGCAAACAAAATTAGGCCTCAATAAAAAAGCGTAGGCATAAAAGCAAATTGCCCATTAACTTAAACGAATGCGTAATTTCGGACGTTTTAGATCCGAGTTTGATGGATGACATCGAAAACGTATCAAGCTAAACGGTCTAATTATGACAAGCTATTTACGAAATTGAAGAAAAAAAACAAAATAAGCTTCACGTATTCATTATAACATAAATAATTACAAATGATTGTTGACACGACTTCCTGCACGACTTCATTCGAAAACGTAATTTGCACATTTCATAGAAGAAGTGTCATTACGATCAATTCCAAATAAATGAAAAAAAAAACACTTACACCCACAACTGAGACGGGTGGGCAGAGATTCGATACACAATTTCCCACGTGGAAGAATTGAAAGCAGTTCTCATTTCTTCCACATCGACAATGCGTATTCCATACCGTCTGCCCTTAGGATTTATTAAAAAAAAAATATTCTTTTAGTATAACTGGCAGTTATAGATAAATGTATTCTCTCGTTATTTCTGCTGAATTGTGTAATACTTTAATTAACATGGTTAATTTAATGAACGTACCCTCGGCATTGTATTACGTCTACTATATCACATTTACGCCCGCGTTACATTGTTTTGTCTGACTCCTTGTAAAATTGTCGGCTCACAAAGATTTACCATTTAACAATGGCTACGAAGTTACCTGGCTGAACAAACTTAATAAACGATTGATGTGCGTAAGAAAAATGACAACAGTACCTCGGGCTATTATTACCTCTGGCTACCGCAAATGGAATACACGCAACAAGTTCGGGATTGCAAAAACATTTAAGATTTTTGAAATTTTTTAATGTTTATTAAGACCTATTATTTATTCCCGATGAGGGTTGGGGTCAGACAGGCAGCTGGTCTTAAAACTATAGCCAAAACCAATTATAGTATGGACTGCAGAATTCAAGAGATATGGAAGATGGACATACTGCGTCAAGCATACGTAAGTTGAAAAGGGCAGGGAGATGATGTTTACCTGATATTAAAGCTTATAACTTACCAATAGCATAGGTGATGTACAGTACTGGGCTGTCATCGTTGGGCACATTTTCCGGATAGCACACTAGCGCCACCATGCGCATATCGTCTTCATCCGCATTTGTCATCATGTCGACGCAGTACCTCGTCGGATTGAGCCACACCTCGCTTTTCGAAGTCGACATGTAAAGACTCGCATTCTAAAAATAATATATTATTTAATTGTATAATTTAATTAAAAACAAAGAAATGTAGCATAAGAGACGAGACACGGAAAACAATACAATACACAATTTACATAAAATATTTTACTTAATCAATATCAATCAAATTCATAGCTGCTCTCAGGTAGATGAACAGTCAAAATATAACTTAGATTCTATTATAGTTCTTTTACATTATTAGTATAGATTTTTATAAATCTACCTATTTGTTCACGTAGTAAAGCTGCCTAATTGGTTAACTATCGCCCTACTCATATTACTGCCTTTGAAATAGCGTCGTGAAATTTCGGACATTATATTATTTCTGCTCAAAATTTGTTCTGGTACTGTTGATTCCTCAGAAATATTATTGAGAACGCCGTCACTGAGGCCTAAGGGTATATTCTATATTCCCGTTCTATATACAAATTATTCTCAAAATACATTCTTGTGGCGTGCTGGTAATAGCTTTAATAAATTAATGAACTAGACTTATTCAACGCTAGTCTTACTTCGGCAAGGCAGGCGATAAGTCGACAATTCTTTTAGTCCGATTTATAATGGCATGGGCTTAACTTTAATTCTAATATTTTAATTTCTCATTGTTTGTAATTTTTGTTTTCTATTTAGTATGTTTCGTTACTGTTATTATTTTCTTACTACTTATTTTCCTATTACGACACGATTTTATGGTTATAGTGTATCTTTTGGTGCGAACCAGTAAATGCCTTTATGCTGTAGGTTTTCCTGAAATACATGAAATTAATCTCTTTCCTCCTAAAATAAAACGAGCCTAATAAATGTACGATACTAATAAATTTCATTTTCATAATAGCGAAACTAATTTGACAAGCATTTAGACTTTACTTTTTATTTGTTCTAATAAGAGCACCTTGCAAAATGAAGGAAATTTTGGCACCTTTTACATGCCAGAGGTCGTAGACTCGATTTCGTGCAGCTGCTGATTTATTAATTGCTATGAGAATCGATTTATTTGGGGCGAAGGCATTTAGGTCATCGGTATTTACATTCGTATAAGGCAATCGTAATAAATGTATTATTGGATAATCAATACAAAATGTACTAATTTAGAGTTAAAGTGTTACGTCATTGAGCCTGATCTTTTTTATGGGCGGCCTTTTTTGCCGCCCTGCTGCCCCCCTGGTGTAATGATGCCAAAGACTTTATTTATTGTTTATTAAAATCAAATTTTCACTTTTTTAACTTATTCTAATTAAAATTATTTAATTATTTAATACTATAAAATATCACAGTAATAATTAAACCTAGTGCAATAGAGCGTTAAAAGATAATAATAATAAACAAAAAGTAAAACAATAAAATAATAAATTCTTAAATCTATTGCAATAGGGTCAATTTATTACAATAAAGCAATAAAATTACTATAAATACAGTAAAACAATAAATTGTGGCGCTCCTCGAAGACGAGACTGTGCAATGCAGGTTCGGGATTCCCCGCCCTCCCCCACTGGTGTAGCCTTGAGTAGAGGGCCAATGACCCTCTTGGTCCCAGTCTTAATAAAGACAGGGGCCCGCGGTCCTAGCGGTGGCGAGCCACTGGGATTACGCGCAGGACGTAGGATTACGCTAATTACAATAGTGATTAATGTACATTAAGTGTACTAGATGGCGTTGCTATTATTTTAGAACGCGACATGAAAGTGTGATATGTTTTAGGTTAAGTTCTCTAATAAGATTTATCTCAGTGCTCTTGTCCAGTACGATTACTCAGAGTGACGAAGTAGCTGCTTCCACCTGATGGGACAGTACTATTGGACGCAACGAATTTCTCACAAATCGCGACCAACCACTTGCTTCCACCTGGTGGGACGGGTTAGTTGGGAGACCACAATAAAAGTTAGGCGATAAATATACTTGTTTCCACCCGGTGGGACGGGTTAGTTATATGCCTGGTAGCTAGAAGTGTTGGACCAAAGTGTACTGTATTGTGTGCATACTGAACAAATCTTCAGTATATCAATAAACTGTGTCTCATCTACCACGCCATCCGTTACAATTGGCGCCCAACTAGTGGAAAAGTCTATGGCTTTTAACAAGAACTCACTGGACTGACGTGAATGATTAATGAAGTCAAAGATGACAGAAAGTGAATACTATACGTTCTCAGATGAACAATTTGAAATTTTGTTTACACGAGTGCAACAACTCAGAGCTGAGCCTAATGCCAGCTTTACCACGCAGGAGACGCGTATCAACATAAGGCGCGTATTGAAGGCTATTCTCGCGCCGCATAATGAACCACCAATGTCCCAGCTATCTGAAAAAAATGAGCATCCTGAAAATACAATGGAAAAGGAAAATAGGCTGGTGTCTAACAGCCTACCGACAATGATCGCAATACCAGGAATCGCGCCGACGGCACCTCTCGCTTTGCCGCCGGCTCTGCCAACATTCACCATGGTTGCATGGGTGCGATATTGCACTTCGTTGGCAACAGATCGACGAATGGCTACTCCCTGTCATTGCCACTGACGCCGCTGCCGCTAAACGAAGACGACAATGCGCGCGGGTCCGACCCTGTGTCACCTACCAAGCCCGTGCTATCACTGGCTTCGCCGGCATCTACCACGTAGCCCGGACTCGGTTATATGGCCGTCCCCCACCACATCGATATATGTAACTATTGATTTAGCATTAGTGCAGGGGGAGGACAAGCAAAAGAAATAAAAAGAATAAAAGAAAATGGCATAGTAATAAAGAAGCGAGATCGCCCTGTAAAATTTATCAAACAAGAAAGAACGTAAAGTAACAGCTTATACCCACGAAAACGACGCGAGGAGTTACATCGTCAATGTAACTTAATTGCAGGAGGAGGGAGAGCAAAAAAATAAAAGAATAAATAAAATTTATGTTCACTGTATAGCTTAATTAAATAATTGAAGAGCCGAAAATGTCGAGTTATATAGTACATACTTACAATGCAGCAATTTCGGCCATTTTGATAAGATTATAAAAGCGGACGTTTGTAAGCGATATTTCATAATAATTTTGCATCACTGATAAAAATGTTTAAATATATTTTATTATACCACACGAGTACAGAATTCAGATGATGATATTAGAATTTCAAATTGTTTTTATAGAATAACAAATTCGAAAGTAAATACGAATTCAATTTGATTAAAATGATTAATAAGAAAGAAAGTAAAAAAGACAAAACCGTGGATTACCGAAATTTATTAAATGAGGTCGTCTGGTATTAATTGTACACACACACCGAAAGGAGTCGCCAGTGTATTACTAGCCTACTGGTTACTTACTAGTAACTCCAGTTTCTAGGAGGAACCCTAAATCATTTGAGAAAGTGGAAATGAAATGTTCTACTTTAGAACATTTCACAATCAGAGGTGCGAAAACTGTGCCGAAAAACGACAGGTCTGTGATAATTATCACTTAATAACTACGATATATTTCTATAAAATCTTTTACCGGCGGGACCTTTAAATCTTGACCAGCAACAAACTGACTACTCGATGTTCGCGTAGATGAATTGATGGCCAGGCAATTCTACGTACTTGCTCGTATACTTTATATATATTGTTTATAGAAAAAACTTATTTTACATTACCTTACAAATCAAGACAATGTTTTTATGAATTTTTTTTTATGAATTAATATTATAGATAAAAGAAACCTCCTGTGTGACGTGATACCACTATTTTAAATATATGCGTAAGTGAGGAGTGAGCGGTCTCGTTTTTATTTAAAATATTGTTTGTCTTATCTAAAAAGCAGACGCATCAGATCAGCCTATATCTAAAACAAAGCAATAAGTGATCGAATCTGAAACAACCGCCATGTTGCTTCCTGTTGCTGCAGTTCAAAAAATAAAACTGACGTCAGTGAAATTGGAAAAATATACATATATTGTTTTTCGTTTACAATAATAAAAAAAACCCTCAAACCGCAACAAAATTACAGCGTTTGTCGCATTTTTTTAGGCAAAAAAGCTCAAATAAGGTTATTTGCGAATTGTTTATTTGTTAAGTTTTACGATAGTAAGTATATTAAACATTTATACTTGGTTCATGTTTAATTTATTATTTTTGTTATATATGAGTATGAAATAAAACATTTAAGTTAATTCGTTTCTTGTCTGACCTTTGTAAGGTTGGCTTTGAAGTAACATCTTTTACATCAATTTCGTCATGTGGTTTAGCTAACGAGTTGGATAGAGTATCCTGAAATTATGCTGAAATAAATTTGATGCCTCTTTGTAAAGCTTCAATCAGAGTAGAATTTTTTATAGGTACATATATAATTTACACGTGAATTTTTCCATGTCAGTTTACTATTATCCAAATGAAGGCCACAATATTTTAGTGCCAGAATTATATATACACAGTTTAAGTATTGAAGGATTGAAGGAAGGAGGTGCTTGATTTGTTTTTGATACTTACATTATTTCGAAAACTACAAAGAGCTCAGCAGAAATATCAGCATCAGAAGTTCTGTAAGGTCGTGGAATAAACTACCTACTCTATGTCTTTATTTCTATATTTACTGAAGCTGTATTTGTTAGGCGCGTTAGTATAATTTCTGATGCAGCGAAATTCAGCTATGATATCTCCCATATCGGCTAACTTGTTCCTAAGAAGCCCAAACTACCAATATATAATAATGGAATAGAGACCGAAGTATGTAGGCATATAGCGATTTCTCTTGTGTTTGGTTTTGTTCCGGTTTTGAAAAATATGAATTATTTGTATTAATAGATTAATAAATGAAAAGGAATTAAAACCTCTTTCGTGTGTACAGTGTATCACGCACCATCTTTTTATACATGTGTACTTTTTGGGTTTGTCTGAATGGTCCCCGAAACTCTGCCCTCTTTCCCTTCCCAACACAACGTTCTCTCCTTTTTCTTATCGACACAATATTTTTTTAAAACACAAAGATTGGCAATGCATTTGTAACACTTTTAACTTTTAAGAATGCTAAAGCAATGACCTCGTAATAACAGGTAAAGCACTGATTAGCTTACCGTCGTTAATGACAAACTTGTAAGATATTTCTTACACATGAATCAAGAAGAAAAAATGTTTCGTTTAATCGAAATTTGCATATCCCGAATAATTCATCCCAATATCATAATATGGATTTCAAGCTCGCTTATTACGCGTCTATTTTTAGAGGATGATCGTCATACCGCATTGTTCTCGGGCACTGATTACGTGCCCCCGGTTCGCGTGCAGTGGGTCAAGTGCGACAAATAACGATTTTATAGCAACAACCCGTTGTCATAGTATAGTTAAACCTAAAACTGATGCGTGTTCAAAATTCATATGAACTAATTAATTTATAATTATGTTCTAAATTGGCCAAGCATTACGTAGACGATTCAGTGCTACATATAACATAGTCCAAAAACCCGTAGACGTACCTGCATTGGAAAAATTAAGCTTAAAATAATAACTAAAAAACGAATGAACGAATGAAACAAACACCCTTCATTCATTAGACAAACGCAATAGTATAAACACAAAGGTCTCCTGCGTCTTGCTATACCACTGTTCTGGATCGCAATTCCAAGGATTACATCCATAGAAGATCACTAAATGAAAGATTAAATAAGCTTTCACCTCTTTTGGGCTCTCATTTTTTTAACTGAAATAGCAATCACTTACGACCGAGAGTGAATAATAGTTCATAAATATGACAGGATCGTACTCCGGAAAACAACCAAATTAGAAAACAAAAATTTGGGTTTTTTCAAAAGCATCACATAATAGTGATTTGTTTAGGAGTCCATACTTCGCAGCACCATGCAACAATCACAAAGGTACTGTAATCACTGTACCCTTGTGGTTACAGGGCCGGGTTTAAGACTGACGTTATTCCAAAACGAAGGCCAGTGTACTTAGCACTCGCAACAATCTATTGGATAAATAAACGCATAAAACATACCAAATGTTTACCGCCACTAATGTTGAGAGTATGCGTAATAACAACAAATCCGTATTATAACAATTACATGACTAACACACATTTTATGTATTCTGGCAGTAAGTCAAATAATTTGGTCTAGGCTACTCAACACACTTTTCAAAGTGAAATTTGATATGTTAAAAGGGATAGTCCCTCAAGATCTCGAATCCCTTATTTTAGTTTTATTTTTTATAATCACTACTTCTTCTTTAAGATTTTTGTGATTTCTCCATTGTTTGCTTCGAAAGGTTTTTTTGGTATTGTTAGATTTACTGCTTGCTCTGTAATGTTTTTTTTTATTATTCGGTTAACTGTTTGCTCTGTAAGGTTATTTGAGATTATCAGGTTCACTGTTTGTTCTGTAAGATTTAAGTTCATTGTTTGCATGAACGCAAGCAATGCAAGCATGAATTGCATAGATGTAGTGTTATAGTAGAAGGGTAATAGGCGTGCCAGGATCGCGCCAAGTGGAAATCTGTAATATCTGCCTACCACTTTGAGTTACGGGTGTGTGTGTTATGTTTGTTCTGTAAGGTCTTTGGGACATTTTTCGTAAGACATTGTTCTACTAGATACACATTTACATTGAGTTTCGATGTAACCTAACGTCGATACTGCTCAGACGTTACCTCTCTAAGCAGGTATCAACGTAGCAGTTAGTGTAATCAATAACTAGTATAAATGAGAAGCCACATAGTTCGGGTCCGCGCCGCCGCTGCGGCGAATGGCAAGTAATGAAAAACGGTAAATCATGGGTGAAGACTTACCGTTTTTCTTTATTCGCAATCACTCGCGGTTGTGGTGCGTAAACAGAATCTTATATTTTAAATATTTAATATTACGTATTTAATACTATATATTAGATATTTAATTTACAGTCACTTTAGGAAGCCCACAGTCTGTGATCACGCTTTACACATGCCAAAATTTGTTAAACTACGAATCCTCGCAAACGAACACCGTTTCCTACCGAGGATGATTCGTGAGGCTATTTAAATTTAAAAAAAATCTTAATTTTAATAGATAAGATGGCTGGATGCTGCCACCTGCTTGGGGTCCCGTGGTTGATAAAATTAAATCACAAGCCAAGCATACAACTTCAAGATCTCAAGATACTGTGAGCTCATCTGCACAGATCGGAATAAAAATCATAATTAAAGAAGGGTACTTCGACAAAAACTTTGACATTAGGACGTCAAGCACATCAATGCCCAATAACCATGAGCGCTGCAAAGCGCTCGACACGTCGGGAATTGAAAAGTTAATTAAACGCCATAAAATCCCTAAAACAAGGTTTAATTTTAATTTGACGTTTAAATTATAAAATATACTAGCTCTTGTTCGCAACTTCGTTTGCGTGGAAATTTTGATGTGCTCATTGACAGTTAAAATAGTTGTACTTGACAATTATTAGTTACCCCTATTCTGAAGATCCACAACATCGGTTTCAATGAGTTTTCAGTGTTTAAGGCAGGATAACTTCTTCCAGTATATTCCATTGCATGACCTAAGTGATATTACTTTGGAAATCCTAAAGACCCCAGTGACCTAAGTGATATTACAAATAAGAACGGGACGGGAAATTTCGCAAATTCAGAGTTTGAAGCAGAGAACATCGATCAGGATTTAACTCAAAAGATGAATGCTATGGGCACCAATTTCAGTGAAACGTGCATCAAGTAAGAGTTACTTTCATTTTTAAATTTAGCAAGCTTAAGACTTATTATTAAAATACCACTTTAGAATGTATCTTTGTCAACAACACATAATAACACTAATTTCCTTTTACTGATTCTTAACTAAATCTCTTAACGTGTTTACATTCAAAATATGAAAACACTTAATCAAAACCCCCCTCATGATGAAAATAACATCAGTGTATCAGATTTATCGGTCATGTGGTTGTTCTCACGAAACGCAAGCCCACGAAATAATAACAAGCTTTTTAAAGTAACAATAAACAATAACGGCGTTGATGGTTAGAGTACGCACACAAGAGTTTTGTAACGATGTGCGTCTTACTAGGTGTTTACGCCGCCCGAAATATATATATATATATAT
>DWLR01004675.1:0-11793 GCA_018246295.1 Papilio alexanor hazarajatica | reverse complement strand
AGACATGTTCATGCACACAAATGTTTGTCTTGGGTGGGAATCGAACCCATGACCTGCGGCGCGGAAGGCAAGTGTCTCAACTCTGTCGGACAAAACGAAGCCCATCGTGTTATTTTTATTGTAGTTCATCATACTCATCGTCACCTTACCCAGTCGGTAGATAGAAACAGTCGTTCCTCCCCTATTTTTCCTTAATTATTCTCCCACTCATAATATTTCTAATTATTGTGGTCATTGATTCGTGGTACACGTGACACAATATTTAAGGAGAGCCAGTTAACTTCGCGAAGCGTGAATATAGATATAATTACTTTTTCATAAGTGGTTCAGGATAAGGTCACGCAGTGTTCAGGAATTTCAGAAATCAAAGAAAATCGTTAATACGTTTTCATGTTAAGCAGCGATTTATCAGACAGGTAAAATCATCGTTCCGGCTAAAAGAGGCGTCGTCATTTCCAATTAAAGATACCACAGAAACATTGTGTACAATATCAAGGTCACCAGAGCAAAGATATTCTTTCTTCACATAATTTTGTTCTATTAAAATGCTAATCAAGGGAATGTGCTGTTATTTTCTTCGCGTACATAGTAGTAGTACCACAAAACAATATAAAAAGTATTCACAACCAAAAAGAAAATTGTTTTCGTCTTGTTCATTTTAAGTCTTAAGCAAAATCTAGCAGATTGTTGTAACATGTTGTTCTTAATGATGTTTTGTTATTGATGTCGTCACAAAGTTATCCCCCGGCGAAGCGTTATCGTCTAAGAATGTTGTGTAAAAGCACGCTGTGGCGACTAATGTGTATTACTAAAGCATGTTATCAGATAACGGGTGACAAGTTGGAGCAACCACTCGGAGAGCTTTACAAGTTACTGAACCACAGAGTGCATATTTATTCATATAATTAGCGACCAACCCGCGCTTTTCAACGAGCACGCTTTCAAATTACCCGATGGATTAAAAGAGATCTAGACGTTCTAACACTTTACCTTTTAATATTGAAAACTTAAAAACTGTAAGACGTATTATATACCTACTATTTACGAAGATCAGAACTAATGGAAATATATCTTTTGGAATAGATAACCTTTAGGAAATCCTAAATAATAACTAAAAAAACGGTTGCGACAAAATAGATTCACAGAATAACGTAGGTAAGGAGTCGATAAGTAGAAAAAATTCAAGAGAAACATTCTGTCAGCATGTTCTTTTATTTTCGGGTATGATTTTCGGAAATTATGATTGTAAGTAAAAAATACAACCCGTTTTATTTCCATTTATTGTCGTACATAGCACAAAAGGAATCTAGTAAGCTCAGTTAGTGGTTATGTCAAAATCGGTTGAAATTCCTATCATTTTTTTTAATTACTCTAAAGGAACACATATGTGTACACGTGATTAGTGTTTTGGATGCAAAAAGCTAATGCTATGGTAAAGTAGGGTCTATTTCTATAATTTATCGATAGATTAGATTACTCACGTCTTCGAATTTTGCACATATCTTTACACTTTATACCATAAGCATTTTTAAATTACATCGTTACACGAGGTTCGTTACGCGGTGCGTGTTCGACACAGAAACGGAAGCAAATAAACTTAAGAAACGAAGCCTTGAATTTCACTCCGAATAAATCAAAAAGTTTAATTATTAGATAAGACAAATTTAAATTATGACGGCCAATTATTTATTACTTTTTTCACACAACGTTTATGAATTGAATTCATTTGTTCTTTTACGCATTTTGTATCTTATGATTAAAAGTATTTTTCCAATAAATATTATTTTGTATTGTTTTTATTCTTATAATGTTTCTCGTTGAAGAAAAGGTATGTTAGCAACCACTGAAATCGGATGTTTCGTTCTACATACGTGTTATTTTTTTGCACACTTTTATTAAACATTTATCTATACTTCTTATTTTAATAAAACTTGTCTTCGTAATCTTGTACTTTAAATTTACAATTATAAATTTAAAAATATGACTGTATAGAAATAAACGTAAGAGTAGTTCCAGTAATTTATAAAAAATATTATTGTATTCCAGTTTCATCTGTTCAGTTATAAGGTAGAAGCTATTGACACAGGCAAGAGTGAGACAGAGATATGAGTTTCTATTCTTTTTTGAACAATTACGGTCTCGAAATTAAGGTTTTGCTGGAGTGCACGCATATAAATCGGATGTTTCATGAAATATCGAGTCACAGCCTTGGGCTACGTCGCACGAGACTCTGCAGTCCTTATCTTTGCTTGTACGATTTTATTCGATGTTCGATTTTTCTTTTTTTGACTTTTATGGATGGGTCGTTCGCGGCGTGTCGATAATTCGAGATCGGTCTTTTATGTTACGCCTCGAAACACTACCTACGAACCAACGGATAGTTCCAACAAACTTAAGAAATAAACTTGGATTTCTTTTAACATAATCGCAATAGGAGGTGATCGTTGTCCCTGTTCATCGGTCGATTAGACCTCAAATAATGAATACAACAACATTTGACATTTATAAAATATAATAAAATTTGATTAAATCCAAGGTTCACGTCATAATCTCTAGTTTACGACTGCGAGGTCGTCTTGTATTTCACATAAGCACTTTTGAAGAAGTTTACGGTCTATGTATGTTTGTTTCGTCGAAATGGCTGTAAATTTTTTTTAAACAAACGTTCGCCTATGAACCGGTTTAAAATCGAGTTCACAAAACGCACAGCAACTTTATAACTAGCCGGTTTATGCTATTGTAATGATCTAGGAGTTGCCACGGCGCACAAAAACATTCGCATTGTCTCCACTTTCTTACCGTATACAGAGCTGCATTTTATCACTCGGTGCGTTAAGTCACGCCGGGATGAAGAGGCTATACGACTTTTTTCACTCATTCTCAGTGTCGGTCAATAAAAGCTATTTTAACGCGCAGTATGTTAAAATGACGATGGCCTCGTAGTCGAACGGTTCGGCTTCATAGCTGTTAGGCTGCGAATTCTGAGTTCGATCATTAAACTGAGTTAAATTATTGTAATTTTTTTTTAAATAAAAAATAAATAACGGTCGTAGTCTTATACACATATTTCATTTGTATTCAATATCGTCAATATGTTCGAAAACACAAGCAAACCTTTTCGATCGTTACTTAACCATTTGAGTATTGTAAAAAAAATGTTTATACTGTTTAAGAATTCTTGTTGTGTACACTGTTTTCGAAAAATGTTTTACGAACGAATTGTTCATAATAAGTAACAGGATGTCGGGGGGTTCTGGCAGATTGTATGACTTATTGCCTTATGCCTATGACACTTTTCAGTTTGGCGATAGTCGGGGCTTTTTACGAAATTTATATCGATTTAAATACAAAATGCCGCATATGTGGCTTGAGGACTGTGATCGGCTGGGCTTATAACGCCTTTATTACATACAGTAACGACCTAAATATATAACTACACGGAAAAATTGCATGCATTACTTCAAGTCTTGGAGCTTTTATTAAAGCTGACTGTACGTTTAAACAGTGCGACTGATATCGCCGTTGGAATGTGATTTAAAATCAAAACAAATAAAATCTATTTTTTATTTTTAGAATGACTATATCGCCTAAAGTACCAATTTTTTTTTTTGTAAAAGCTAGTAATGATCTTTAACTGATGTAAAACTTCGTATTGATATAACTTTAGCTGTAAAAATGGCAGGATTATATCCATTCACGTTCAATTTTTAACATGTAATACAGTCAATGAATGCGTCAATTCTTCTTGCTTTTTAAGTTATTTTTGTACAAATCTCTCTACCTGATATTTATTTTAATAACAGTTAAAAATAAAAGAATGATACAAACAGCATATATATGTGCGTCAAACAAAAGAAATGTGACATATTGCCGGACAAGCATTGCGTTTGTAATTACGACGGTCAGTTGGGTATCGAAAATGAAAATGAAATCTTTATCAGCGGATTGGGTCAGCGTTTGTCGTGTCATAAGTTGTCGCAGCGAGGTTTGTTACACGTCGGTGACGTGACACGACAAGCAACCGGACACCGTTGCGTGTTGCGTGCGTGTTTTGACCATCGCTCCCTCGGGACTGCACCAACACGCTCGCAGACTCGTGGCCAGACATTGCGTCTGATGATAGAGGAGATGGAGATGAAGACGGGATTCTAGATTGTATCGCTGTAGACTACCTGCAACCGACAATAAAAGAACCGAAAAAAATGTATATTTCATAAGATACTCATTTAGCATTCAATCATAAAAGTGAAGTGGCTGAATAGTGGCTTTAACATGGAAATTGTAATACTTTTCTCGGATTGGTAGATGATGATTTTTCAGACCAGACACAACGTCCTATATCTGTAATCTATTCTACTGTTAGATGGTCTTTCTCCGAGCGCACAAATTCGTAATAGAACCAGTCTTTGGTATGCCTTTAGACGTAGGTTATATACTATGTATAAATACGACTTAAATAAACGCCACCCGGGCCGCTATAAAAAGTAAACATCGTGGTGACTTGCGCAATAGTAACGGTCAAAGCTAATCAGCTCAGCGGGACAGCTAAAATTTTTAAATTATACAATCCGAACGATAGCCGTTTGCATTTCTATGTGGAAAGCCAATTCTGGTTAATGCAATTTATTCTTTTAATTTATAGACAACACGCTCCAACACAGTGCGTGACGGTATTTTATCACATAAAGTATCTTGATAATCATCACACCTTGCAATGTGAGACAGTATTGGATAAATACATAGTTACTTTTTTTTTAAATTGTCTGTACAATTTATGCTTCGTACACTACAAATTTTACATAAAAAAGTTAGTAAAATAGACGTTAAAATGCCAATTTCACCAATTGCTATGTCTTCCCTTGCCGTGCGCAAAATTTTCGAACAACTCATTCGGCAACACTGAGACTTAAGACCAAATGACTTAAGATCTTGGCCGCCTCCTAAACTGGAAATAATTTAAGTTACAGAAATGCTTATAGCACTACAATACCTTTCGAACTTTTTTATAGGAAGTATTTAATAGGATAGGTTTAAGATTTTGTCAAAGAAAAGCCGTTTCGGAACCTAATTAAAATAAAAGTGTTCTAAGCGTAGGTATGTACGACGGTATTGTTTCCCTAAATATTATGTATTTGTATATATAAATATGTATGTATACATACTACATGCAATGTAAGGTCTAATGAAAAATTGCAAATCAGTACCTACTTCAGTGCTTACTTTCTACAACTGTCGGCCAATGCATAATATATTACATTAATCATGCTATTTTTTTCTTATTTTCCACTTTTTTTTTAAAATTGAAAAGACATTACAAAAATATTGTTCATAAAAGAGTTATTCAAAAACCGGAAATAATACCTGTGTTGAACAAACTGCCTCTAATGACGCAACCTTTTATGTTCCAACATGTAACGTATAAATGTGATTTTTAAACATCTGCCCAGTTTCAAATTACACTCGATAATTTTGTTAAACAAGTAACTTTGTATTTTGTATAATCTGTATTTTACTAAATTATAATATAAGGATGTTGA
This sequence comes from Papilio alexanor hazarajatica, assembly GCA_018246295.1. Classification (NCBI taxonomy): domain Eukaryota; kingdom Metazoa; phylum Arthropoda; class Insecta; order Lepidoptera; family Papilionidae; genus Papilio; species Papilio alexanor. The sequence continues at coordinate 6,256 of DWLR01004675.1, read as the reverse complement.
GTAAATGAGCGTACAATGCAAATTTTAAAACGGCTTTAATCGGAAGCTCAAATTAATTTTGTTGCATTTAGACTACATTAGTTTCGATATTGATATTCCGTAAGGAAATAAAGAAGGTTCCATCCCCTATTATAATAATAACCTCTCAAAACAGAATCACATCACAGAACTTTAAAAATAACAAGGCATAACCACCTAATCGTGGCGTGTTGCCCCCGTTCCTAAATCCACCATGCGGCGGAATGCCGGCGAACGAGTTTTCTCTCCGTCCCTCTCGTGTGTACGGCGGGCAGCGCCTGTCCCTGTCGGCCTCTTGTCATTTTCTATAAGTTTTTCTAACATTCTCGGCGCGCGCGGCCGCCCCCTCGGTTTCGACCTAACGCCTCAGTCCCTAGCGATAACTTTTGTTTGCTCAACAGTTATGACTATTGTTTGAGACACTTATGTTGTTACGCTCGGTTATGGTTGAGCAGGTTTTATTTACCAAAATTTAATAATGCCGTATTAACTCGTCCCGCGGTCAAACTTCATTTATTTACTTTCATGTTACGATACTATTATTTTTAGTACGTACTCAAATAAATTGTTTTCACGTCGGCATTCCGCATGCTTTACGTCGCGTGACTCGAAGACATTTATTGATTCGATCGCTATTAAAATAATTCATAGCTAATTGAATAATTGTAGAATGCAAGATAAAAAGTGAATTTATAGTCGAACGATTTTAGGATTGTATTCGGTGAACATAAATCTGTCGTCAGACCTGCAAAACCTAATAAGAACGCTCCTATATAGAAACAACTAACCGAAATGAGCTGAAATCTTAATCTGAACACGGCCCTTTGCAAACTTGCTTTATACTAACGACGTACAAATTAAAACAGACTGAGACGTGTGCCAAAGTTAACTTTATGGGCTTTGCATGTCTTATATCAATAAATTATGAACTACGCTCCTTGTTTGATTTCACATTCTTTTTCGTCGTTGTTCGAACAAACTTATACTTTATGCTACTATTTTTATGGTTTAATATTATTTACAGACCTAATTTCGCATGCTACGCAAAAGTAATCTTTATCGTCGTCATTTTTAATGCTTAATTGGTACTGTTTTGTTTGGATTTACGCATTCTATATGGTAGCAGGTACGCAGTCATATTGAATGTAAGCGGGGACCTTAGAAACTTTAGTTTTAATTAATACGCCGATCGAGGAACGGATGTTTACTATTTTCAATTAGAATAAGGCGCGAACGGTAGCTTGTTATGAGTTAAATTATTTAAAGGCTTCCTTTGTAATATCTACACTGAGTCATATAAACTTTGATTGGAGGTCAAATCTCGACTCTGAACTGCAATTTTCTCTCCCTGCTATAAATTCTCCACGTCTGGCAATTTGTGAAATTTCAATTATATTCGATCATTAATTTTGACACGGTCATTTATCATTCTAAAAATATTCTCTGTGATTATAAAATTTGATTATCCATGTAAATTAATATCAAAATTTATAAAACATTTTAGGTATCAAGACAACAAATATAAATACGACAAATAAACACAAGAACATTATTATTATAAGAATATTATTTACGTATATGGGACGGGGTTTTCGTTTTATAAGGTGACCAAAGGAACATTATTACTGTTTTTCCCATTAATACTGCAGTGGCTTTTGTTTTAACAACACTTTTTACGTCGTTTTTATACGCTATTAAAATTCTTCGTTAATTCTTTCGGCTGTTGTTAACTCAACTGTGTTAAGATTTTCTTTTTTTAATTCAAATGCAAAGTTTTACAAATCAGTTTGAGGACTGCAAATCAAATTCCAAATTTTGCGCATGAAATTCAGACTTTTGAAAATCAAATTGGTTGAGAACGTCCGAATTATAATTGGGGAATTGTTCGATTAAGTACGAATTTGATTTGGCTGATTTTTAAAGTTAAATTAATATTATGATATAACCTATATATTAATAAGTCGGTCGGAGTTAAGGACAATTTTAACCCTAAAACCTCATTTCATTGAGTTTAATGTAGTGAAGTGACAGTTCATTACAAAAAATAATCAATTTTAACGTTTTGGTGCACTCAGCTTGGGATATGTTTCAAATAGTCTAGTTTTAGTGACAGGGCGGTTAGTCACTCGACAATCATGACGTCAATATTTTACGATATCTGTTTATATAGTTTTTAAAGTGTTAAAGAATACGTTTAAATGAAAATATTTTAAAATAACGATCGACATCAAGACATTTAAATTTGAATTGATATAATTAAATATGTTAAATGTAGATAGTGTTTGGAAATAAAAAGGCACGACTGTGAAAAAATGAATGCATATAAAATTATAAATACATAATTTGTAAGAAAATGATTATGCACGTCGAATTAAGCAAGATAAGTGACGCCTTCTTCCTTGTAAAAATCTAAGTTCTTGTCATTTGAATTGATTTAATTTATTTTTATTGTAATAAGCCTTTAAAGGAGTATCCTGCTTAAAGTATACTCGTCGTTTTAGTTTTTAGATATTTTATTATATTTAAAACATAGAACAGACAAATTATGTAAAATTTGTCTGTACAAAAATAAAGAATTATAAAATTTTATGGCGATAATAACGCTTGCTGCAAGATAGATTTTTTTTTTTTGAGAAAATGGATATCAAAACACAGGGTAAAACCTGAAAACAAACTTTTGCGATTTTTACAATAAACACACAAGGATTTTTTCCCGTTTGGGAATTTAATTCAAAACCCCTATCTTAATGTGAAGTTCTTTAATCGCTGGGCTTTGTATTAAATTGAGAATTAGTTTTGTATTAAATTCGTATGTGTATATCAAAATGTAACCCTATTTTCCTTGGTCACGCCGTAACTTGATCAAGACTATAAAAATTTAATTCAGTTTTTTAAAGTTTTCTAATACTTTGTAAAAGGCTCAAACGGAAAAAAATTAAGAAAACTGCGTAGAAAGTTGGAAAATTTTAGAAAACATAATGAATAATTTAATTTGCGCATGTTTTTACAATAACTTTTGACACGTTATTATATTATCGAATTTTTTATACGCGGAATCAAATTATAAAAGTTTCAGCGAAAAAAATAAGAAACAAGCACGTGCGAAGCCACGAGCATCAGCTAATAAATTATAAAACTACATTCCTAATAAATAATGTAGTATTTACTAACCTCAATAGTTAAGGAAGCAAAAATTAAGGCAAAGCGGTGGCGACACAGCTCCTAGTGAAATGGAATCCCTATCCGAATATAACGCTCTTTTCACTTATGTTTTCTGGAACATGTTTAGAGTCTGTTTTTAAAAAGGCCGAAGTCGTACTGAACGGCTAGTGTAGAAAATAAAGTAGAATATTTATTGATTACTTTTATTAATGATAATTATATGCACATATTGATGCGTATTGTAAATTCCGATTATAATATATGAGACTTGTAACCTTGGGTTTACGTCGAAGTAAAGAAATATTCTTTTACGATGACAACTTTTCTTTTATTCTTGCATTAAGTATCGTTTAATTTTATTAAGATACTAACTAACTTCGATGATATTTTTTTGGTTTGGATCCTATTAGCAAATGAAGCAAAAAAAATATAAAATATATCCTTAAATCTTCGCAGCTTCTTCCACCAGATCCATTTCTGAATCCATCTTGTCCATCCGGGGTCCCACTCAAAAAGACAATTTTTTTATCGATGTTATTCCAAACTTTCGGTAAAAGTTTAGTGGCAATAAACTTTTATGTCAAAAGTTATGACTTTTAAACCTTTAAACCGAATAATTATGCATCTATGTACATATGTATGTATATGTAAAGATTTCGGTCAAGTGTTACGCTAAATGACATGTTATTTGTGAATCTGGTATCTAAATTGTTCGGGCGACGACGCATTTACTTCAGTATAGTAGTATACCCGAGAGGTAATAGGTTTTAAAGAACTTTACACTTTACTGACACGGTTAATTAATAACTTAAAAGATGATAGTAAAATACTTCGTGAAATATTTATTAAGAAGTTATCCTGAATAGAGTACTGTTTGTGTTTTAGAGAATCGGCAGTATTCATAAAAATAAATATAATTTTATTTCATTTGATATAACATGTGTTGACCTGTAATTTTTTTATATTTAACAATTAATTTGTATTTGTATTTGTATTTCCTGACACTTTGACAATGTTGATTGTTATAAGTTTGTAACACTCTCGCCCGTAATAGGAGTAGGCAGAGATTACGGAGTTCCATTTGGTGCGATCCTGGCACTCCTCTCTCACCTCTTCTACTCCCATACTTTTCAACTTCTTAAGGATGTGGCGTGTGATGTACTAATGTGATTGATATTAGTTTTTCTGGATTATCCCCTACCAGAACTCACTTGTGCAATATGGATTTGTTTTGTCAATCTTTATTCATTCATTCTTTCAACACGATCAAATCACCGAAGTATACCTTTCACAATTCTGCTCACAACATCCTCTTTCAAGCTAATTTTTTTCCCTCCAACGCTATTTTTAGTCCGTTTAAGTACAAATTAATGTTATTAATTTATTAAACTTCCCGTTTTGCTTTAGATTTACTCAATAATACTAAACAAGGCAATGTTCTGTTTAAGGGAAGAAAATCCTCCCTACTGAACGATAGTGATCGGTGTGCTCCTATAAATATATCAGGCACAATGGGTAGGGCAGGGTCAACTAGCTAACCATTCGACATCGCAACTTAAGTGGAATAAAGTCCAAATTACAAAATACCGCGAAATTCCTAGATGTTATCAGCACTAAGTGCTCGCAACCGGGACGGCTCGCTTCGGAGAAATTGTTTAAAATAATACCATGAGAGTTTCTAGTTTCTTCCCAAATTACCCGTAACTAGCTCATACATTAACTTGGAATTAACACGAGAGTAAAAAATATCAATTAATAATTTCAATCAAATCATTTACGCATGTTTGATATTGATAATTACACAGTTGACTTTGCCGTGATATTAGTGGAAATCTGTTCTCCAAAAATTTTCAACATAAGTGAAGACATTTTGTTAGCAGTTGTTGTAACTCCATTTGAATATTAAATTCATCCGTCCATAAAGCAGCAAATATAAAAAGTCCTGGATATTTAATCTAGGGTCTTCAAATTAATATGTCAAAAAGCTAGCATAGCATACTTATAACAATATAAATAATCTTGCGAGTCAAACAATTATTAAATTTACACCGTCTCTAAGTTACTATAGTCGTAGGGTCGCGTCCATTATACGTAGGCCCACTCCCGCGCATCCTTTGCTTTGGCTCAGACGCCCCCCGCGGTTATAAGAAATATGTTACCTGACGGCCCATAGAAGAAACAAACACTAAACCATTGACGAGGATATAAATTTCAGAGATAACTTAGCGTTCTGATTAAAAAATCCATTTTGTTTGTACATTGTAGGCTAAGGCCTTGCCTTACGCTTTTTTATAACTTATATTATGAGTTAATGTAATTTATTATATAAATACATTAACTCATAATATAAGTTATAAGTCTGATAATTATCAATTAAATTACAAGAACAACGAAATCATATATCGAGTTTTTTGAAGGAGAATAGAATGCTTAAAACGCAGCTATATGAAATGAATTATTTTAAAATGTACAATAAAAAAGCAATTGGTTCATTTTTAAAAGCACTTAAGGTTTTCTTTTGTCAGTTAGTTACTAAATATTTTGGTTAACTAGATTTTACTTGGAAAACTACGCGATAGTCTAGTTTGTATTAAATTTTTACTATTTTGTGGTGTCAATGCGTAACATAATTGACATAGAAATCATAGAACGTATGTATACTGTATGATTATTATATTACATTCATATATATTTCTAAATAATTGTATTTGTCCACGAATTTAAATAAGTCAGCCCGAAAAATAGTTTTATGTTGTATTATTTATAACGGGAGAACAATATATAAATATATAATAATTAAACAATAGTAATAATTAAATTTAACGTCAATAAGAAAATATCTTTTGGCACATTAATTATAAATTAATTAATATGTGCGAGTAGATTGTATTACATTTATCTAATTGTATTAGTATTAGTGTATTAGATGTAAGTAGGTTAAAACTATATTATAATGAGATGTCGCTAACAAACTCACACACCTCACACCACCTCACCTAAGCCTATGATCGTCCACTGCTGGACATAGGCCTCCCCCATTGACTGCATCATTGGGGGGAATGTGCCATAATCGCCA
>DWLR01004674.1:0-11795 GCA_018246295.1 Papilio alexanor hazarajatica | reverse complement strand
ATATATATATATATATAGGTAACTATGCGTTTTTATTATTATTATAGGTATAGTAGGAATCCGATATATTACGTGCAAAAGTTATAATCTACTGACAATTAATAACAATTTTACTTAAAAAATTATTACAGGGTAACTCAACAATGTTAACAATAATAACGCAAAGAGCTATACAAACTAATATTTTTTTTATAGAAGAAGGGGGCAAACGAGCAACGAGTCGCCCAAAAGAGTGATCACTGCCGCCCATGAACATTCGCAACACCAGAGGAATGCGCAGATGCGTTGCCGGTTTTTAGGAAGGAGTACGCACTTTTCTTGAAGGATCCTAAATCGTATTTATACCCTAATTTTGAAAAACAGATAAAACAAATTATATATTTTCATAGTAATATATTTTTAAGTTATTTAACTTTTAGAAAATTGGGTACAATTTAAACAAGTAACATAGCATTGATAAACCAATAACGTTTATTCTCATTGCTACTTTAATTACATCGATACGTCGTACTTACCCGATTCCTAGAGTTAGTACTAGAATACTAATGCCGAAAAAAAAAAAGAAACTAGCTGGAAGAGGCGCTCTGTGTCACATAACACGCTGACAACTAAACGAGGAAAATCCGCTACATTAAAAACAGTTTGATAATATGTGTAGGAATGTTTAGTATCAGCAATAAAGGTTTAATATTAATTTTATATGAAATTTTACTTGCAAGATAAGTAGATGCGTCATCTTATTGCATCTTAATATAAACACAAAATAAAAATAAATTATGCGTTCGAATCCGACCACAAATATATCTTGAAGAAATAGCCATATTTATATGATATAAAATATTTTGTTATTTCAAAATATTGTTTTTATCGACCGCTAGCGTTTAATCCTCTGGCATGGCTCAACGACCGCAGAATACTAATCGAGAGATGTGCCAGTTACCGCCAGCCGAAAAGCCTATTTACCATTCTGGGGTTGCTATTTTAGATGATCTGGTAATTTGCTTTCAGAGGGTTTGCATGTACAGGAATATGGCGCGTTATAAAAAAAAATATTTTATTACCACGATAAAGCTACGAATCGTTTAACTAATTCGTTACAATTCCGAGCATACTATTTATAGGATACGTTATACGTATGTGTATTTATAGTACGTTTTAACGTATTACAATACAAAAGAGATATCCCTTCTGAAACACATATATTACATTTCATCATATACCAAAATTTAGTTCATCAAATGAAGTGTAGTAAAATTTTATGAAATGAAATTTTTATACAGAAGCGAAACGTAGAATTCTAAAACATACCGGGAACTAAACGAACCGCATGAAACCTGTCGTTAAATTGCTTTTACTAAAATACAGTTACAAAGCGTTTTCAATTTTTCACGGGCAAAAAGCGAAATCACTGTTCACTATTCAGCTTTTGTGTGCTGAAAGAGTTATCTATATTTATAACTGATTTAGAATGGAGTCCGTGTCCATTCGTGGGGAAAATGGTTGGAACAATTTTTTTTTTCGTGAAAGGGAATGTTTTAATAATTCTGTATACGCCTATATCGTAGTATCTGAAAATTATGGAGGTATACGTTGGTGTACAATCTAGAAAAATCTAATTATTTTTCTTTTATTTCTTCAATTTTGTTAGTTTTTATCTTAAATGAAAAATGCGTATTTATTTTAAATAAAATAAAAAGAATTGTATGTACGTGTTGATGTTAAAATAAAAAAAAATACTGGCGTATTCTTTATTATTTTACGTATCATCGTGAGAAAATTTGTTCTTTCTTTCATTTTTTTTTTGTATCGACATCTACAGTAATTTATACTTGGAAGAATTCAGAATATTTACTTACAAATACCACAAATCTATTCTTACAAAAATATGTTATACGGTTGGGTCCACCATTAAAATGACACGAGAAACGATCAGATAAGTGATTCACAATGGAGGCATAACATAAAGACATCATATCATTCCACGACAATAAATTTACAGAAGGGCGGTTTAAACATACACAAAAGATTGAGGTCGGGGGCTCGATCGAAGATTTTTTCACGTTAACTGTGTGTTCTATGTTACCTTTGTGCAGTGTTCTGAAAACAAGAGGGAGTGATCAAAATATACGACTCGGGGCGCGTAGTTTACGGTTTCAAAGAATATCATAAGACCACCAGACTTTATGTCTTGCTATTATAGTTATCAAATGTTTATTGCTTTTATAAATTTGGACATTTATATATTGGTGGTAAAAGTTAAACTATGATTTAGCATTTAAATAACCAATACTTCTCGCAGGTTTTATACTGAAAAGCATATCGATTAAAATATTATTTATAACGGCTATTTACTTGTCTTACTAAGCATAGTAACAATAATAGTCTTAGTAACATAATGTGCCTTTGACTACTTCTTTTGTTGCAATGTTTGGACTGAGATGCATGCAATCACACTTAGACGGACTTCTAATGAATTTCTTTAAGCTACTCACCAGTTTTCAACATTCACTTGCACTTGGACTCTGTTTTTATATTTTATAACGTAAAGTATGCCCAGACAATTTAATACTGTTTAAAATGTTTTACTTTGGCAATATTGTATAAAAGAGATGTCGATAGTTATGTGTACATTAGCGTACTGTTACTGAGATCACAAAGATATTTTCTTGAGTAGACATCAGCAGTATTCTAAGGGGGGCTGATAACCGCTTAATAATTTTAACTTCACAACAATAGTGTCATTTAACAGCATAGATACAGTTGTACACCCTAAAATATTGTGACGGCGTCCCGCTGCGGTTTATTTGCCAAAATGCGGGTGTTTTATCGCGATACAGCATCAACTGTCGATGCAGCTGACTTCATTGTCGACCAAATAAAATATCTATTAAACTTTTTCTGTGACATTTGGCGGCAAAAACTATTTAAACATACTAGCCCACTGTTGCTCATTCTTTTAAAATATATGTATTTTAAATATTTTTTTTTTCTATTTAATAAACGCTCAAGACTTCTCTATTATAAAGAGTACGTATATCCGTCTGTCTACTTGTAGCTAATACACTGTATTCTAGGATGTTTAATTATATGCGAATCAAACCTCAGATTACTGTATGTTGGCGTATTAAGTATATTTGAAATTTTATCTGATAATATAAAAATAAGAAGAATTCATGATTTACGTTGGGAATTTCCAGACCCCCAACTTAGCAGTAGTTCATTCGACTACTGGGCATTATTGACTCTTCATATTAAAATGGTAAATTAGCAATGTTGATAAAAGAATAGAGATAAAAGTTACAAAGTCGATATAACACGTTTAGAACAATTTAAACATTAATTGTATAAATTTATATCATACGTGTTAGAGTTAAAACTGATAGCGCTGAGTTTCAGTGGAAGGACGTGTAAGAATTTCTACCCAGGGCCGCTATGATGTCAAGATAACGAACAATATTTATTTCGTGCGGCCCATCGCACGCGATCTACACAAATAAAATGCGTAACTTGATCTGCGGCAGATATTTTATTGTAATATTTATTCTTACAATAATAAACATCTAAAAGATTCTCTTGTTGACTGGATAAATACGAAGATAATTCGATTGCTTCAAAATAAAATTAAACATTAATTAAAAAAAAATTAAAATGTAAAAAATTCTGGAAAAATATTTTTGTTATTGTATATTGTGCAAAATATAACATAAAAAGATAAATAATGAAAGCCACAATCTTTATCTTGAATATATTATTTAAAAATAAATACGGGTACGTGCGGTAGCCCGACTCACTTATTGATCCCACTACAAGCACTTAAGCGTTGCGCAAAAACTAAAATGTGACGTGTACCAAACGATGAGAAAAAAGCGCCAGGTGTCTACCGAAAGCTCTCATTGTTCCAGCGAACGAGAAAGATTAATAAATCTTTAGAGAGAGAAGTATATCTGCGGCCGATCTCGCGGGATGCGAGCTTTCGGCCGGGACGCGTTATTGCAAGCCCATTCAGATGCCATAGTTGAGGCCAAACAGGCCCTTTGTCATGACAAAAGGTGTCGCGCAAAGAAAAAGAGGCCCTATCGACGATCTGCCTTATCAGATCCAGTTCCCTTCCGAGAGGTCTCAATAGGATAGTCGGTTATGAATGCGTCGGATCTAATTCCCTTGGCCACAATAACCCACACGAATTCCAATTTCGTCGGGACATTAAATGCGCAGCAATAAAAAGAATCGAAACGCTCCAGGATGCGTTATCAAGCATCGCCTTGTCATGCGCCCGCGAGACTCGCGTTTCATGTTACATTGTATGATACGATAACTTATTGCGTTAAATATTTTTACTAGTTATAAAAAAGACACAATATTAATATTAAAAATAGCCACATTGCAACATAAACTAAGCTTTAATTTAATATTTAATTTATAATCACACTAGCCATATTAATGAACTAACTACAATTTGTGACTTGCACGAGTAATGATCAAAAAACTTGTAGAACGACCTAAGTTATTATAAATTATAATATAATTACAAATATTTTTCTTCATCTCCAAACACGTATTAAATTTGACTTACCATTGCAATTACCAATGTAATTAGTAACGCTGAAATTTAACTAGCTTTGCTCGTGCATTGTAAAATTCAAGGACACACCTAGATGAGCTTCTGAATTACCAATATGTAAGTATCAATACTTGAGTAAGAATGTAACACAACAATAAATCAATTTTATCACAATAAAGACAAATATGTATTACGAGTAGCTCGCATTAAAATGATTTCCTATAGATCATCTACGCCTATCTACTATTTAACATTAGTCGAATGTGACTCGACGTCAAATGATCGATGTCTCTCCCCGAACCCCACATTCCCGTATACACTTCACGCTATTTTAGTCCATTCGTTCGTTTTTTCGCTTTCTAAAAAATCGACAGTAAATACAATACTAACAATTGGTACGATCAAACGGAATATTAAGTTCGCCTGTCACTTTAACGATGCTTCTCTCTCGCATCACACGATTCTAGACGCGACGTTAAATTTAATTTTAGACTTTATCGTTTAATTTATAAAGTACGAATTTCACTGTAGTTTAATTTCATCTAGGAAGCGTACTGAAAGAAAGAGGTTATTGTCAGGCGAGTTTTATGGGCTATGATTTATGACCAATGACTCCCAACGGGTTTTAACCTCGTGATAATCTTATTCAGACGCACCTCTTGTGAGGTGCACAATGCTACTTAAATTAGCCACGGCCGCATCCCGAGAAGTTTTGAGGTTAAGAAGTCGGCTCTTCACAGCGACCGTGTGTGGTATTCGTGTACAAACAAGGCGCGAGTCATTTTGTTGTGAATGTATACTAAGCTAGACGGTCCTCTTTCTTGTTATATTGACAATGATATGATTATTTACGATTAATGTTGAATTAATAAACTGACTTAATACTAAGACTCGTGTATCGTGATTTTACTGGTAATAAAACTTCTAGCAGAGAACAATTTTGTCAGGATACTTTATAACACCCACGAAAATTGGTCCCGCAAAATGATGTAACTATTAAGAAAATACATCTTACTTGACATACGTCCTATGCCTATTTCTTCAAAAATCATAAGTCGTATCGATTTTAAAAATACAAAAAGAATTGATTACCTATATATAAGAATAAATTTCGATATACGTAAATTTCTCCTTTAACTACTAACCCACAAATAGTGGTACGTTTAAACAAATATTTTAGTTGAGTCCTTTCATTAGGTCGCTGTCAATGCCAAATGTATTTCATTTAGTTACATTCGTGCTTCGAGTATACCGATCATTAAGTGCTGATAATGTTTATAGAACATAACAAATAATTTTTATTATCAGTTAATACTACACAGAGTACATATAATCACAATTAGTTGGAGTCCCTTTAGGCAAGGTTTCGAAGATACTGGCAGCGTTCCTCCTTTGAATAGCTAGACTAATTCTTTGTCCGAGGTAACTACCAGCTCTTCGGTCTCCTGTGATGTCGACTAACCTTTTTGATATTTCCTTAAAATGCCTTATAGCGCTAGGACCACACGGACCAAGGGTCTCGACACCGAATGGGACAAAATCATATTCAGAGCCTAGACCCCTGTATTTGCAAGTTTGGTTTTTCAGCCGCTTCACAAGCCGCACCAACTCTGTTGTTGATTCCATGTAGATGGGAAGGGGCTACCGTGTCTGAACAGCTTGCATCCCATACCAGCATCCGGCCCATCTTCCATGGAATCAAACTCATAAATAATTAAATAATATTGTTATAATACTAAATAAATATGTATATTCATTTAGTTGTTTTACGCATGCATGATATTCTTTAAACTTTAACTTTCATGAGATTAACATATTTTTATATTCAAAGTTATTTTACCAATTTTATTCACCAAAACATGTAAATTCAATTAAATTAGCATACAATCTGAATATAAACCAGTAAACATTTTGTTAAATGAATGAAAGATAATACATAAAATCATTAAATAAGGTCTCGCACACAAATATAACGCCGACCTGTCAAAGGGGACGTTGCGTAGGGACTTGAAAGTAATAAAATAAAAAATATCCCATTATCCGTTTCGCTATTGTAGTTTGAGTCGAGACTCGTCCCGACCACAGATTAGTCCCCACTCAGTAAAGGGATAACATCTTAACGATGTCACGTAAAAGGATAAGTTTATACTGGCCACGTCACTCTAAAAATTTTATTTAAATATTTTCGTTACATAATAGCTACGATATCCTTGAAGAAGATTATGTTTTCGGTAATATATTTAAACGATTCGCCTCTATCTTATAAACACACTATTTCATTGCTCAAAAGATTCGAACATTCTCTTTGATGTGTTAAGGACACCAATCACAAAGTCATCGCGGTGTAAAGCGGTAATGATAATATCATCATTTCCAAACGGAAGTCCTGATTTACCATAGAATCTTCTATCGGATCGCTTTTTCTTTATGTTTACTTTGGATGCCGCGCTTAATTAGTTGGATGTTTAAAATAAAGTATTGGAATATTTTTGTTCATTTTGTGTCCCCATTCTATTCAGCGAACTGGATCGCAGCGTTCATTGTTAGTCGTTGCTGTATAGAGACTTGATGTTTTAATTAATTGGTATACATTTTTAAGCCAAAGAGAGGTACGCCATTTAAGTAATTTAAGGGTTTGCATTGTACACAGAGTTGTTGTTTTTTTTTTCTTAAAAATTAAGAGGTGTTGTGAAATTCTTTTAACATCTTTTCTAAGTTTATGTATAAAGTATTGAAATGTTTTCTCATTATTGTAGAGGTTTGAAATGTTATATCACTTAGGTTTATTTATTGTTTTTTTTAATTATGTGTTTTTCGTCGGAATCCTTTATTTCTATTTTGGTTATGTGTTAGAATAATACGGCAAAATATGATAAACATTAATATTTCATTATTTGTTAAATGTTGAAAACAATGACAATTTTATACATCTTTTTACAAAAGAAAAACTATAATTAAAACATATAAAACTGATAATCCTGACTTGCATATCTAAAAGTAGATTTAAAAACAAACTTCATTCTAACATGAAACCTTTAAAATTGTTACACATTTTTTTTTATCTACGCATGAGTATAATATTGTTATAACAAATTGATTCAATTGTTCGCTTATAATAGACAATTTTAAAACAAAACGTTCGTTGCGCAAGGGAACATAATTTACCGCTAATTTAAGCTATCTATCCAATGGACACCACAATGGTAAGCAAAAGCGATAACCGAGCGTTAGACTAGTGGGAGCAAATTAAACGCGTAGTAGCCGGCGTATATTGAACTAGTATTAAACGCATAACTTCACTTATCTTGCAATACTCGCTACCGGTTCAATAGAAAACCACATCCAGTTTCATTATACCGGACAGATCATTTATTTTTAATTATCAATATATTTTTAATGACCACAATATTTCTGTTTAAGCTTACTATCACAAAGAAAATTCCTTTTTAAAAAGTCGATTAATGAGACATTCGTTTATTTATTAACAACAACGAACCAGCACTGAAGTTTCAATTCGATGTTATATGTACGTTTTAATGTTATTTACGGTAGATATACAAACAAGAAACATATAAAAAAATGACCCATGTCCCAAAATTAGCCTAAAGGGGTATGAATTTTCCTCAATCAGATCAGTGTTATTTAAATTCATTTTGTTTTTATGCTATTTTCAAAATTGCATATTTTGCTTCCACTGCTAAAATAATTATAAAGTTCGATCCTTTCGATCCGATTGATCGAATATAGACATGTAAATGTAAAATAATAAAGAATAAATAAAGGAACGGTAAGTATACTTGTAATTGCTTTAATCTGTAAGTCAAAACTTAAAGAAGAAATAAATTTAAATGTTAAATATATTCTGAAAGAACACATTAGAGCAAGAAACCTTAATTACAGCAACGTGAAATAAAATTCCGGCTGCTGCACTAATTGCAATTTAAAATCCAAAAGTTGTAGTCTATGAATGTAGTTGGAAAGCATTTCATAGAAACGGAGGCAAGAAAAATAAATCATTGTAAGCTTCTGAAGCAAACTGTACTGTACTGTACTGAACTAAGATCGCTTCATCTCAAGTTTCCGTTCATCGGTAGACCGAGAGATGAGCATCAAAGATATTTCACCTTTCTTATTTATTGACATCTAACACAGCTTCTCTACCATTCATCACGACGGATTCCAATACGAACGCTTCTGATAACATGTCTCATTGTTTGCCATATACATAATGGATTATTGATAAAACACGTGGGTGTTCCTAATCTATACGCCGAGAAAAATCTACTGCGACGTCTCATCAAATGAAACGAATAAAGGTAAGGTTATAATGAACGATTGAGGGTAGATATTAAACGGACACGATTTATAGTCTTTTCGTCTCGATGTGGAAGTTTGTGATAGCGTACCTACTCAGTTAAATGGTGTAGCAGTAATTTACTGAGTAACATCGTATGAACACATTATTCAAAATAATGATGCAGGTTTCTCTTAGATTAGCTAGCGGTTGCTTAAAAGCGAAACGTAATTTTCGTTTTCATTGTAAATAAATCAAGGGTCATAGTTTTCAATTTGTCTTCTTATAAATTTTATGTTGAATTTAATGGGGCCGAGGAGTCATTAAAGTGATAATTTTTATCTTGATAATAACTGTGATCGTTTGATTATTTTTATCTAACAAAATGGCATTCCTGCATTTGTCTTTCACGGCTATTTTAATTCATAAATATTTGTGTACATAATAGAAAAGAAACGTGTTTATCGGCAATGTTCATGCCGAAATTAAAAACGCAATACTGAACGATAGAAGAAAAAATATTACACCTAAATCTAAATTTGTTTCGGTGATTTTAAGATTAGACGAAAAACCTTTTCAAGTAGAAAGCGATGATACAAATGTTCATTCGCTCAAGAAAAATACAGATATGCAAACTGGCTCGGGTTAGCAAAAATTTGAGATTACACTGAACAGAAGTCAATATCGCAGACACGCCGCTTGGAAAAGTTTTAAGAGAAGTCGACGGAACTCATCGTAGATTTCCCTGGAGCAATTATCGAAACAATAAACCTAAAATTTGTGCAGGGAATAACACAACTGCGGTTACCGATCCAGAGTTCGAGCAATTACGCGACTTCCCGCCTACGACCTACTTGCAGAATAGCAATTCATTAAGACCTATTCAAATAATTACAATATGACTATTAGTGCTCTATTCAATTTTTAATTAATCAAGATACGCTCGACTGAGGAGGAAGCACGGGTGCGACGGAAATAAAAAAAGACTATCCGTACCGTATTCCCGGGCAAGTGTGTCTGTGGTTTCATTGAACTAACTCTTTGATGTTATATTACAAGAATTGCGAGCTATTTATGTCTCGTTTATTAATAATTTATATGCAAGTTAAAATGAAAAGGGTGTTTTTTACGTAAATCAAATGTCGTCAAAACAGAGATAAGATACCATAAAACTTTAGCCGAACACTTTGCATATAATGCAAGGAAGACGTCAGCAGTGAATAAGAAATTTATCGTGTTAACACTCTCGAGTAAACAGGAATGAATTATTTGATAAGATTCGAAGAAGGGAATATTAAATGCTGTTTTTTATATTGAAATATGTATTCAGACAGACGACCGTAATACTTTAGACAAAATAAATAACAGTATGGACTACGTTAGAGTTCAGGATATATGGAAGAGTAGTACATGCTGTGCTGACCCTACGCAAGTAGGAAAAGGGCAGGGAGATAATCATAAAATATGTGTTGTTGTAACATAAACGGATTCAACAGTGGTAGAGTACGCAACAACAACATCTCTTGCATGAACGGCTCGCTCGACCGGTGTAACCCCACAGAAGACAGGCGTGAAGTAGAAATTTTCTGAGTTTCCATTTCCTTCTCCCTAACCCACCTATTTCTAATAAGGAAAGGATGTAAGGGGAGGTGGATTCACGAAGAGGGTTGGCGCCAGGCAGGCCTAAAGCGAAATCCAATCACAGTATGGACTAGAATACAGGACACATGGAAGAGTAGTACAAAATGTGCAGACCATGACTGCACATTTTGTACTACTCGATGGGAGAAG
The DNA here is from genome assembly GCA_018246295.1 of Papilio alexanor hazarajatica. Taxonomy (NCBI): domain Eukaryota; kingdom Metazoa; phylum Arthropoda; class Insecta; order Lepidoptera; family Papilionidae; genus Papilio; species Papilio alexanor. Next base: position 1,149 of record DWLR01004674.1, on the reverse strand, counting down.
GACTGGGAGTTGTAGCAAAAACGGACTTTGTATCCAGTTTTTGGAAACTGAAAAATATAATGTAATTTCAAAATGACAAATTAAGTTTATACGCTACAAAACGCACAAACTACAAATACGAAACACATATTGCAAGCCTTGTTATTAGGTACAACGAAAAGGATAAAACGATTAAAAGAATTAGGTCGATATATAGCGATGATAACTTAAGCAGATTAAAAAACTATTTACATAGCCTCTGATATATGGTTCTCAATATTTCCATTTAAATACTTATATTTATTTAATGACTAGCATTACTGTAAACATGTAGTGTAAACAAAATAACGAGGCAAAAATAAAATGACGAGCCTAGTAAACGGTACAGGAAATTAATGAAATTCTCAATTTAAACGCATTTAAGGTAACATTTCAATTTAAAATCAGTCTCTCCAGATGTTCATGAGCGTATAACTTAAGCTGAGGAAAATGAACCCTAAATCTTCGGCGGCCGTATCCTACACCGGCTAAGAATTGAATTTGCTTAGCATTCTCCCTCGTGTAGAACTACTATGTTCTCATGTAAATTCAGTTTTAAACGTTTTCCAGCAGAATGAAAATATTTTAGATCTTTTAACGTTGGAACACGATTCTGAGCTGGAATTTGTAACAAAGGAAATACAACAATAACTTAACATTTCTGCTTGATTGTACAATTGAATAAATTTTCTACAACTACTGAGTTTAAGATAAGTAAAATAAATATATGTATATATGACAATATTTGGCCGTTGGTGTTTGTCGAGAACGAATGTAATGTATGACAAAATAATCCGAAAGACAAAAGGAATAAAAATAATAATATGTATCTTACCGGCCAATTGCTTGAATGCAGTAATTTTATTTCAACGAAGTTTTTACAATATACTGTAATAATTTTAGTTACAAAGCAAAGGGATACTTTTTTTTGCTTTGGTATTACTAATTAAATAATTATTTATTTATTTATACTTTGTTGTTTTTCACAAAGGGCGGACTTAATGCCAAAAGGCATTCTCTAACAGTCAACCCCGGGAGTGGTGAGAAATTGAGTGCAAGCATGTAGTGGCAACAAAGAGGAAACAAAACAGATAAACTAAAGAAATATTTGAATATTTATATATATATATA
>DWLR01004673.1:0-11797 GCA_018246295.1 Papilio alexanor hazarajatica | reverse complement strand
TCAAATGCATGTATAATGTAAATTCACAGAAAAACATTTCAGGGTGACGTAAAATCTACGAACTGACTCGTTGTAATGCAACACAATGCGACCGATATGTAATGCATGACAGATTACCGCAGCAACGTAGACCACAAATAGGTAACGTAATAATACGTAACAACTGATTAATTTTTTGCAGCATTGCCATGTTTGTCCTTACCTAAGACGAAGAGTTAAGTAAAAATTAACTAGTTCTTGTCAAGTTTCCACTACGTTAGACAAAATAATTAGAATGACAAGATCTATTTCAGTTTGTAACTCATATTTTATTTTAGCCCCTTAGTTCACACATTCATTAAACTTATTTTTAAAACACTCTAAGACGACCCGCTTTGAGTTCCGTGTAAAAAAGAACGTGTGACTAAATTTTTGATTCGTCATTATTATTTTTAATCGGTGACTTTTGAATTTAGATGACGTTTGCAGTTGTCACTAATTGGTCAATTTTTGAAGTCACTATTCTGAGAACATTTATTTCGGTGATTCTACTTATATCACGTGCTGTGAGTCAATATTCAGATTGATGGTTTGTTTTTCAACCACTTAGGTAAATAAGTAGTAAGTAAAAAAGGTTATTTTGTAGCTGTGTGTTTTATTTTGCCAAGTAAATCATAATAAAAGCCAAGTTATTTGCGATGAGATAGTCTTATGTACTGTTTTACATACACTATATTAGTGTTTAGTTCTCAATTAAAAGAAGTTTAAGTAAATATAAAACTCACGCCATATACTCAGAAAAGTAGGCAGAGAGTCTTGCGAGTGTGAGCGCGATCAAAAAAAATAGGCACTTGCACTTCTATTTGTGATGTGGATACATTTATAATTTAAACTTAATTTTTATAAAATTAAATATTAGCTCGGAAAAATGTCTTTTCGCACATAGTATGTGTAAACTTGTAATAAAATATGTTCGGCTGTACTATTTATATCGGGCTGATTTAGATGACATTATAAAGTTGATTGATTTCCAGCTATTTTTTATTAGTTTTTCTTTCTGTCAAAATGAGTAAATCTAATGAACAAATTTGATACATATTAAAATTTCAACCAAGCCGCGGTGCAGTGTCATAAAGCATAGCATAAAATTGGTTAAAGCGTTTTTAATTCGGGAATTTTGATGTCAAAGATGCACCACGCTCTGGTCGCCCTGTTACGGATAAAGTGGACGCCATTTTGAAAAAGTGTAGCAACATATCAATAGTCACGACATACCTGAAGCACTGGGAATTGACCATAAAATAGTTTTAGTCCATATGGAGGAAGGTGGGTACACAAAAAAAGCTCGATATTTGGGTGCCACACGAGCGCACTGAAATAAAACTTTAAGGAACCGTGTACTTCTTTGCGATTCTTAATAGAGATGTAATGAAACCGAACCGTTTTTGAAGAGATTGATACGTGATGAAAATGTCGTGGTCAATCGTCGGTCAGGCTTCATAGACTTTGCCAAAACCCGGGTTAACTCACAATAAGGTGATGCTGTGTGTAAGTTCTGATTGGAAGGTCATTGTTCATTATGAGCTTTTACCGTCAGGTGGGACCATCGACTCGGATCTCTACTATCAAAATCTAATGAGATGAAAGCAAAAAGTTCAGAGAGGGCAGTCGAAATTGATTAATAAAAATGGTCTGGTCTTTCATCACGACAATGCTAGACCACACGCAACTTCAGCCGCTCAAAAAAAAAAAGAAAGAGAATTGGCTGGGAAGTGATAATTCATCCGCTATATAGCCCTGACCTAACCTTCAAATTTCCACCTGTTTGGGTCTCTTCAGAGTTCTTAAGGTAATGTCAGTTTAATATTAAGAGAGGACTGCCAAAACTACTTTTCGCGTTTTTTTTTGCTCAGAAATCCCAAAATTTCTACAGCAACGGGATCATGACCTTCAAGATCTCAAAAAGTCATCGAAATGGCATATGCATAAAGGTAATACTGTAATAAAATGAAAAAATGTCTGGAGTTTTCACATAATATGCGAAGAAACCCCATCCTAAAATATGTATATGCTTATTTTAAAAATAATTATCCTTAACAATAATATAAATGAGGAAATATCAACTTGATATGCGTTAGCTCTCAGGTATGATTTAAAAAAAGGTTATATTTTCTTTTACCCGCGGACCCAGTTTTAGCTTTTTTTATTGGAACAACAAATAACTGTGTATTGTAATGAAAGCCTTTTCAAAGTTTTCTATAGCGGGGCCGTGCACGAAGCGTCAAGCGTAAACAAAACGACGCTGCCTCCAACAAAACAAATCGATGCTACCCCGGCGTCATTTCATTGAAACGTTCTACTTAAGTAAAGGAAAATGAATATTGCATATAGTTGCATCGATGAGCACCGAAATGCATCGATCTTATAATATATATTTGACTAGGTTTTAAGTATTTGTTGTTCAATGATGGTTGCCACAAAAGCAGTATCTATTGAACAATAACGTTATTGTAAAGCTGTAAAATAATAAAACTCAAAAGAGCCAAATTATTTCCCACTTAACTTTACGTGCGCGTACGCGCACTTGTAGCTAAACTCCGGGCCGTCGTTCAGTTTGATTCGGGGAATACACCTCTAGACATTCGTCGCACATGCTTGTTGATTGTGGGTACTTACTTCTTTTATTGCCTTTCTTTAGAATGTCACAAGCTTGACCGATTTAAGTTTTTCTGGGTTTCTCTACCAACACTATCTTTTTGCCACCTCTTGTCATTCTTACTTCATTTATCCTTACAACATGCCCGAACTTGCTAAATTATTAAGAAGAATAAAGATAATAAATAGCGTAAAACAATCACTAAAATATGCACTACTCATGATACTATACATAGTATAATGTTTTAGCTAGAAGTTTTCGCATAGCTTTATCTCGAGATCCACGACCAGGCGAGCCCTACAGCGCTGTTTACTCGTAATATATCAACATTTTTGTCGGGTGACGGACAATAGCGGCGACATACCATGCCTAATGAATACTCATCGTTTTTGATTAACTTTTAATTGGTCATCACCATAATGTATCCCGTCTAGTGGTTTTTGTTTACGCCCGCCAATTAGATACGCGAATTAAATTGCTCGATGTGTTGCTTAAAGGGATTGTTATGCAGTTGTCATGTGACTTAGTACATTTAGATTAACGTGTTCAATTTAATCATTGTAATAATAATTACATTTGTTCATTCCCACGGATATTAATATTTACGACGCGTGAATGTGAGTACTGAAATTATGAACATTTTTTTACAAGAAGGTGGCACACGAGCAAACATTCACCAAGTGACCGCTACCCACAGACATCTACAACAAGCATTTGCGAGTTGCAGATGCGTTGCCTTTACCTTTAATTGACAGAGGAGACGATAAACAGAAAATTAGACATTTTCCTTCTCCCATCCATCCCCTTCTCCGTAAAATCCTCTTTTCCGTAGAGTCCTCCTAGAGTAGGAAAGTGAAGAGGACTAAAATAAGCCACCGGCACCTCACTACTCAAATAAAACACAGAATATTTCTACTTCACGACTGTCTTCTGTGAGGTCGAGGTATTTCACCGGTCGAGCGGGCCATTCGTGCAACAGGTGTTGTTGCGGACTCTGCCACTGTTAAATAATTTAAACTTTATTTATAACTGAATATTTTTGCTCTTATCCGAGCCAGCATTCACAATGGTAAATTGAAATTATATGTAAAAAAAATTATAGCTTTTCTGGAAATAAAATAATGTCTTTATTTTAATGTTGTCGTTCGAATGAAGAAGAAAAAGTATACTTTTTTGGTTTCTGAATACTGAAGAAACTGTATAAGAAAAGAGATATGTAGGGTATATCCATAAATTATACATCTAATATAATAAGAGTAACCAAAGCCAAGGGCACTGTAGACATAGATGTATGAACGTGACAGAAGAGAGAAAGGTGTGCCGGAATTATCTGTAGTCTGGCGCTGTAATGTCTGTCTACTTCTTCATACCATGTGCTACCAACTTTTTCGTATAATGATTATCACCTTAAACTAAATGATATTTCTGTTGTTGCCCAACTGACAGGCGGGTTTTCTTTTCCGCGGGTATATTCTATGTATATCTGTTTCATTGAGGCTAGCTTACTCTAACCATTTAGGCTAAGGCCAAGAAGTTTCAGTCAAGCCGTTAGGCCTTGCGTAGCATTTATTGTTACTAAACATAAAGATTATATACAAAAAGGGTCCGAAATAAATTATTATTATTAGATTCATATCCTTCCCGGAATGTTGTAGAAGTACCGATAATCCGGTTTATTGGTTTTTAAAATTAACTTTTTCTTGTTGGTAGATGTAATCCAAGTGTGGTCACCGCCGGGAGGCACGACGCGACTGCCCTGCGACCTGGCCGCGCCCGCCCGGGACGTCGCTATGACGCTCTGGTTCAAGGACGGAGACAGGATGCCCATATACACGTAAGCAGTGATATGCCATATATGATTTCTTTTTCTTGTAGCACCAGCTCCTAGCAAAGATTAGCGATCATTTTGTTTTGGCCAATGCGATTTATTTTAGATTGCTTCAAAAATGTCCTTGCTTGTTCAATCTGGTCTCCATCCCACTCAAGCTTTATGTTAGTACCCTATCTAGAAAGCACCCGGAAGGAGAACCATTTATCAGATTATCTGTGCATGTTCACCAAACTTACATATTTGTTCATTATGATTGCACATTGTCTGAAGAAACGCCCCGAGAAGGTCGAAGAGGTGAACGGCGGTCACTTATATGACGACGCGGCGTCAGTAGACTTCCTATAATTTAGGTCAAGGATATCTGGACGACGGTATGGTTGGCAAGGGGCCTGTGCCCTGATGGTTATTTGTTATGGCCTTCGATTTCAGTGAACTTCTGTTAGCTGGTGATAACGATGACATAAAACTTTGTCCTTATTGCCCGACCGACAGGAGGTAGATGTTTTTCGCGGTTATATATGTATGTCTGTTTCAACGTGAACTCCTATAGCCTAAACAGTTTGACCGATTTTGAATAGTAAGTTGTCATTCGATTTGTATCTTATATCATATTCAGAGTGTTATAGGAGTAATGTCAGTCGGATTTATTGGTTTGGTAGTAAATTAACAGCTCTGTACTCTGGAAACGAGTTTACGTATTTCATTTGAAATTACATAATGTTTGTTTTAAATATTAACATATTTTAATATTCTCATTATCATCTCTACGTGCGGCGCTACCAAAACGATGTTTTACGATGTTTGTATATTTCAACAATAATATTTCTGTAATCTGATTGAAAAACGATTTATATATTGGCGAAGCGATTATATTAATTCAAGCGATTAATCCGCTTGATCACATTCATTTTTCTTCCTTTGTATGTATGTATAGAGCGAAAACATTAACAGTGCTAAACAAAAACAATATTGAGAATTTTATGAACACCTGTTTCGTTTGTGTTGATTATTCAGAATCAAATTAACCTTTTCTTAATTGATAAAATTTACATTTGAATAACTTGAATAAATTCTTCAAGAATCTTCATCTTGAATGACGTAAAAGAAAACTAGCTATTATTGAAAGACATCAATATAGGTTACTATTCTACGTTTTGTAATACCTAACTAAGGTCATAAATGAGCAAAACCCAAAAAATATCCATGACTAATAATAACTAAGAAGTTACGATGAGTCAAACCCATGTTTAATTTATGACATTGCTTTTTCTTCTAATGATTCTGAAACTAGATGTTTGTTAAATAATTGATAAAAGCACACTAATACAGAATAGGTTTGTGTATTGGAATACAGTAGAGTTAGATCAATATTTTTTCCCAAAAATAATTTTTTTAGTGCAAACAATATACATCAATTTATAAATTATTTAAAAGCCTATAACTCGATTTTAGATTAACTGAAATCTAAAACAATCCTTGCATATGTATGTGTGGATACTGCAACACTATCGAAAAATGGAATAGGCGCAATCTTTGTTATTCTGTTTAACCCAAATAATACGATGAACGTTTTAATTTCATAAATATAATTCGTAATCTCAAATAATTATCAGCTCGTAGCAGTAAACCAAATCTAATTTGACAAGCGGGAGCGTATAGCCGGTAGATAATCATGAAATGATTAAGCCATTCAGACACGAAACAATGGCCTTATTAACTGATGCTGGTGTACTGATAAAGACCCACGATATCCGCAGTCCGATCAATGGGAACGTTATATCAATATATCACAAGCTTATACGTATCATAATGCTTATATTTAATAAAGTGTAGATAATTTAAAACCAAGTTTAGTAACAAAGTACACAAATGCAGATTGAGTAATCAATAATCAAAACTGAAATTATTGCCAATAGCAACAGCTGGTAACTGAAATATCAAATGACTAGACATTTTATGTTTAAACTGTTATTAAAGCGCCAGATTTGTGGGACAATAAAAAGCAAAAAGGGTCATCAAAAGAGTTTGCGTCAGTATATGACAGTAGAAGAAATACAAAAGATAATGTATTATTAACAATGATAAAAGTATATAATTACAATTGCAAAAAGGAAAAAGAAATAAAAAAAAAACAAATTAATTTTCTCTACTAAATATATTTTTCTCGTAACAACTGTAGTTACATCGAAATAACAGCAACTTCCGTTAAATTGACTCGCACATTTTAAAACAACTCTTTAAGTAAAAGGAAGGAAGCAATTCAGTAAAAGATTCCGCCGATCTTCCGTTTTGGAAGCACTCCAGCCTCTGAGCGCTGAATCAAAAGAGAAATATTTGTTTAGATCTGCCTTGGAGTGCTCTCATCGGGTCGATAACTTCCGCAGTGTGTTTCCTTCAAGGTAAAAATATTAGAGAAACGGATTGAGAGAACAACAAACGGCTTTCATGATGTTAATGTATTTACAAGACTCGAGTCGTGACTTTGCTCGGTATCAACAATTCACGAATATTTACAAACGGGTCTTTGATGTAAGACAAAATAGACGAGGATACATTGTAAACGGTAGTAAGAAGTTTCTTATAGTGTATTGACGTATAATCAAAATCAGCTTAAATTTCTCTGTAGAAGTGATACAATTAATATTCGTGATAAGGTATGGGCGTTACTTTTCCGTATATAAGCGAATAACTGAATTTAATGGCACCACGCCTAGTACCATGCAAAATACCATGCAAGTAAATGTTGCAAAGTTGTTAATTGCAATTCAAGACTTTTTAAGTCAATTTATCAACAAAGACCGCCCTATTGCCGTCCTCGTCCAATGGACTCCTCTTATTTTTACTTGGATGTAAGGCAATCTTGTGAGAGGCATATCAATACTCCGTCATCCTGTTCATTACCGCTATTCTAAAACCAGTACCATTCTAAAACGTTTTTGTATCATCGGCACTACAAGTACTAGAAACGTATCAAGTACATTGCTTCTTAATTTTAGTAATTCTTCGATCAATGTGGATTAATGTTCTGCCACGAACAGTTTTATTTTGTTCCGCAAGAAAATTATACATATTTTATGACAAAAATAGACCTTATGTTTAGGAATTCCAGTGAATTTAACAAACTTTCATGTCCTTAACATTCTTCTAATCCGTTATAAAGAACTGTCTAATACTTTCTCTTGAGAGCGTTACTTTCTTCGTACTTGTGCCCAAAAGGGGCTTTTTTCCTGTAGTGCAAGAGATAATATATGTAGATAATATAAGTTGCGTCTCAATTAACAATAATTGAGAGATCGTAGCCGCGCCGCGGATCCATCCATCATGGCGGCCGTCGGCTGCAGCGCCACCGGCAATTAATAACGATTCCATGTCATTTCTCTGTTGAATTTCTTAATCTTGAATGTGAATACGTAAAATCATTAGCAAGAAATATTGTCGTGGAGTTGAAAAATGAATATTACAACCGTTGTCATTATTCACAAGAAAAGCTTTTAATCCTGTAATTAATTTACTTAATAACGATAATCGTATTATTATTATTTTTGTACTCTCATGATTCTGGATACCGGCTGCCCTTGGGTAGTGGATTACTTGTTGAAAGAAGAGCTTTCTGTGGTTGAAAATGTAAAATAAAACATGCCGTATTTTACCGTCTAAATCTGTCCACTACCTTAAGTAATGCTAGCTGAAAAATATTCGAATGTAAATTATCAAGTTCACTTCGAAATTTTTTAAGAAAGACTTTGATGATTTGGCGGGGGCTTTAGCCAACTGGATCCGCCAATGCTCTTCGCAATTCCAGGTGCGACAATAAGTCAAACTTTTCTTTCTTAGATGAGATTTTAAATTCTAGGGTAGACTTCAGAAATGGCCCGCCAGTTCACTGGGCGGTGGCCGGAGAGTTTGGAGCTCGCAGCCACTTCGTTCTCAACGAGTCGGATCCATCATCAGCTCACCTTGCAGTCGACAAGGTGGCTCGCTATGACGAGGGAATCTATCGTTGTAGAGTCGATTATGTGGATTCACCTACTAGAAATTATAGGGTTAATTTGACTGTTGTAGGTTTGTACTGGTTCTTGATTTTAATATTTGATTTATGACATTGTTAAAAATCTACATTAAAATTAGCACATTCTTGTAAGATTTTCATTAAGTATAATTCTAGGATATCTACGTAAACTTTTATTTGTGAAAGAATTTGTAAAAATATCATAAATGACCGCAAATCAGTGGTATTGACATTTACATAGGAGATAGATAAATTTAAAGGAAGTGGGGATGGGATTTGTTTTATTGTTAACACTGAACGATAGAAACGTGCTTAGGTCTACGCCAGGAAAAGGCACATCTAGTTGCAAAAAAATGTATGCCTATATCAAATGCTTTTGTAGTGCCTCCTGAATCACCTCGGATCTACGACTCTGATGGTCAGGAGATAACAAGTTCAATTGCCGGACCTTTTCGTGAGGGGTCCAATCTTCTTCTTTCCTGTCAGGCAGCTGGAGGTAATAATATGTATATATATTTTTTTTTCAATATTTATTTTAATTTTTCATATTATGTTAATATATGGACATCTTAATTTCTTAATTGATAGTAATCACGACGATTTCTGAATAAAACTAATATATATATGTGTAAATTAGTTTAGAATATGGAATTCTAATTATTTTCATAGTTTAGTTGAGTTAGTAATTTTTTTGAGAAATTAATAAATTCTACGTAATAACTTGATGTGCATTTTTATAAGTAACACAATATTACATTGACAGGTAAGCCGGCACCGGACATCTCTTGGTACCGAGGGCAGGAGCGCTTGGCCGTTACAAAAGGAGGATCGGTGTGTCAGCTGCACATGCAAAGGCTTTCGCGAGAATTTTCCGGCACGACTCTACAGTGTCGAGTGGAGCCTCCGCTTTTGAAGGCTCAGTACAGAGATGTCACCATTAAACTCTTTTGTAAGTATATATTTTACATATCCCATGCGAGAATGTGTACTCCCGTGTGGAAAACCATAAAAAAGTATATATTTTATTGGAACAAAATTTGATGTAGTAAGATGACGGTCGGTCTTCTCAGCAACTAGAGCTGTAACAGAAATTAAAATAAAACATGAAATAACAAAAGAAAGCCATATTTGTGAAATACAGCACCTTGCCCCAAAAAGTTATTGAAAGAAATAAAATTTATTATTGAAATTGTAATTCGTTTTTAAGTATAATATTGTAAACGTTTTATAATGAAAATAAAGAAATAAGGAATTGATAGAAACAAAAAAGTAAAAAAGGTCCCTGACCAAACCACGTTAGGGGTTCGAGAGGGCGGCATAGCGCCGCCCAATAAAAAAAATAATTGACGTAGTAATTTTTGCATTAAAAATGTTTTAGTAAGAAATAATAAAAAAAACACAAACATAGCCGCATGCATCCATTCACGCACGCATACAAATGTGGTGAGTAAATACTCACCACAAGAACGCAATGTCCCACGTATGGTTTCACACACGAAAGCACACACTCATGAACGGTTGTATACACGTAAACGCAGGCATACGGACTCGTACTTCCGTGCACGCACGCACTGAAATATTTTTTTTACTGAAGGTTCATGTATTGAATCCATCTGTTGGAAAATATTTTAAATTTAACCAATAAATAATAAACATATTTTTTTTAGTTATGATATTATTTCGCATCAGATGAAACAATAAAATGAAGTAACAAAATAAAGATTCCTTTTCGCTGTAGGTCGTGTTTAATTGATGTATTAAAATATAAAATGAAGCCAATGTTTATTTAAACATTAATTCACAAAATCGATCTTTTTATTTTTATTGTTAATCTATACATATAATAAAATCGTAACTGATCGGTGTCTGTACATAGAAAATAAATTAGCAAAACTATTACAAGGGGAATTTACGGTTTACGGTTTTCACTAATATGTAGTAATTAGATTCAGTCGTTAGATTAAGTTTTTATTTCATCTAAATCGGTGCATAAATAAAAAAAGTTATATCAATTTAAACTGTTACGTTAAACATTTCTTCAGAAAAAAGCTATAAAATTACTATTTAGTTGATTGGGATGAAACTTTAGTTTACTATACACGATATTCTATAAAATGACGATGGTTCAAAGATAATACAAAATTAGACATTTTGAAATTGCCAACGTAACTTGACCTTCGATCTATATTGTCAAATGGGTTGATCATGGTTCTACTTAGGTTGGACTATTCGGTTGTACGGGGTGGCGTGTTTATTACAGAGCGGGTCAAAAAAATTACTATTAAATTTTTACAATGTTGCTTTGTTAGGTCGCTATATGTCATAAAATAATAAAAAATAGGATTAGCTAAATTTAAAAACTAATATTCACACCAATTATCTGACGACTGACCGGTTGGCGCAGTGGTAAGATACTTGCGGCTTACGCCGCAGGTCGCGGGTTCGATTCCCACCTAGGACAAATATTTGTGTGCATGAACATGTCTGTTTGTCCTGTGTCTGAGTGTCATTATCTATATATGTATGTATTTACAAAAGAAAATTATTAATACACGTAGTATATCAGTTATCTGGTTTCCATAGCACAAGCTCTGCTTAGTTTGGGATCAGATGGCCGTGTGTGAATGATGTCCCAGATTATTATTATTATTATTATCGGGATACTCAAAATGTGTTCTTTTTTACTGTCCCATATTGGGTAAAAAAAATACCGTCTCACTAAAAGTATGTGGCGATTTAAGTAAAATTTTATTAGTTATTTAATCAACTACATATATAATAATGCTCTACATCTGAATCATTACTTGGCTCTAAAAGGACAAAAATCGAGTCCATATATTTTAACTTTGTCTTAAGATTTTAGGTGACATTTTGGTAGAGATTAAACTGAAACTTAAATTTCACTTAAATTTCTTTGCGGGCTCCTTAAATCTATTAGTCGACGACAAAAATGGGCGTAGTTCAAGATAACTGTCTCTTTTTTGTTATGCACGTTGTTAGGGTTTTTTTTCTGGCAATAAAATGGTTATTTATTTTATTTATTTAGGTTAGGTAATACTTAAGTTAAAAAAGAACTGAGTATATAAGTTAGTTAAGTGAGAAATAAAATATGCTACATTTTGTTGCGACAAAAGGATTGAAGGGGTATAAGAGGGGGGGGGATTCGTAAAACCTACTTAACCGATCATCATTAAACTTTGTACATATATTTTCATTAAGGTACTGGGAAGGATATAGGATAATATTTATTACAAAAAATACGGAGGGTAAAAAATATCATTATATTATAAATTATAAATGCGAATGTTTGGATGGACGTTTG
>DWLR01004672.1:0-11798 GCA_018246295.1 Papilio alexanor hazarajatica | reverse complement strand
AGAGAGTTGCTTTTGAATTTTTAATTTAGATACAGATTGACAAGCTTACATATATTTGCGATGGTTACGAAATATTACGCAGGGGAAAATTGCACAAAAATTGCCGTGCATTTTGACTCCGGCTGTGCGGATAAAGTTAGGGACTTTATAAGTAAGACAACCATGATCGCTAGCATAACATTTCGATACGTTGAAAAGACGTTTGATACGCTTTGGTACGAATATTTCTGTAGTAGATTTAACTGTAAAGTTTAAATCTGAACTTCTATCTTACTAAATAATACATTAACTAGTTTTGTCAATGTACATAAATGATCAAAAACGATTTTAATAAACTAACCATATCCCATATTACAAACATCGTAAAAGTTTAATTACATATTGTTAAAGGCGTTATCGTTCCAATAAAGCGATAGAAAAGCCATCAGGTAGAAAATTCATACACAAACACACATTCAATCTCACCACGCAACAGTACAATAAAAATTAGGGGCATGCAGTGAACGGCCGGCATTGAACCCGCGACCTCGTTGTTTCAATCAACCGCATGATTGACACATGATTGACGTAATTAGCTTAACAAGGAGACAAGTTAATAAATTGTCGACCTACCCACATTCAGTATTGGCTTGCACGGACACGAGGAATTCAATAATAGCGAAACAACGCACTAATAGAGCCCAATGTATTTGGTTCGTTTCGATACGAATATTTGTCATTTTCTATCGAATTTAGATCCCTTTGTTTTCGACCTGGTTAAATTCCTTCCTTGTAACATTAGTTTATCTCAAATCGAATAGAATGAATATTATTTTTAAAAAGTTTAAATTAATGTAATTTTAGTTACATTGAAACATTTATGTTGCAAAGTTTAAGACCATAATCGGTATCTACTAGAACGTAACTTAAAATACAATTGTGTCAAATAAACCAAATATACCACAGTAAAAATTGGGTATTATGTTTACATTAATATTATATTATAATATTAATGTAAACATTTTAATTTACGAGTTACAATGACGACAATACATTCCGACCACGTAATAATATAGACATAATATATATACATTATAATATAATATTGTATATATATTATGTCCTCGTATGCATAATAGAATTTATTTAACTTGAATAAGAAATAATGAAAGTATTTTTTTTTAAATCTTAGTTTAAAACATATAAAATGAACCTCAGCGTCCACGTCTTGTACTGAATTAGTTGATCAGAGTTGCTGTCCACACATGTCGACTGCTACACAAATTTACAATATTTAACGTAACTTGTTCCTTCTACAAGAGCCAAGACTGTAAAAGATCGCAAATTATATGTAAGCACACTAGATATTAACCACGTCTGTAGTGAACATTATTTTCACAGACATAAAGTTGTGTTTCGTATGGCAAGGAATATATCGAAAGCGGCGTAGGAGTCAAACACGATGATCATTCTACAATTTGATTCGAAATATAGCGATTCAATCGAGTTGTAAATAAACCGTCGTAGGTGGATGCGGGTTCGAATCCCGACGAAAAGCGGCGCTTGGCACGCGCTCTGTGGCGTCGTAAAATATGTCTATTTGGACACTTAGTGTTCGACTGAAATTTGCGTTAATCGACTTTGTATTTTATTTAACGTATACCGCTAATAGCTACTGTTTAATTGGGAGATTTTGATTTATGATTGATTAAGCCAACACTTTAAGCCACACAACACTAAAATTACATTTGTTCGACACATTTCTAACTTAAACAAATGATTTTTACGACATGATGTCTTTTAAAAACGTTGACAACCTTTACAACCCAAAACGAAAACAAAACAATGGATCTTATGCTTACAGGGATAGAGATTACAACAATAGTAATTGCATGAAGGTTGCAACTTTTATTATTAGTGTAACTGTTGATGGTTTTTAGTGATATGATATCATAACATAACATTATTCTATAAATTAATATATTATTCATTAATATTAATGGCTTAATAAATTGTATTTATTAATTAAGTGATAAAGATAACAAGGTGTAGGAAAATCGTAGGGACGCTGGCCGTTGATTACCTGTCCGTCTGTCCGTGTGCCTCGCGTGCTCTGCGAAGCTCTGTTTCATATTAACCTTAATACTCATCGGATTTGTACATCAAATATACAGATTATGGAGACGTAAATTTGTTTTACTTTACACGTATAATTTTGGATACATTATCTTTTAGTCATAGAAATGATAGAAATCAGCAGTCGCTTACAGTTGGGTCTACCTTTAGGTAATACGTATAATTGGTCTAGACCAAAATCTAGATTTTCGATGACACAAGCTTATATAATTTCAGTTTTATTAGACTCACTAACGGGGGGAACTCCCCCCCCCCCCGTCGCGAGGGCTGATATGAGTAGGCATCCCCTCACATTAAAAAAATAAATAAAAAGACAACATGTCCAAAGACAACCAAATTATATTATCTAAATATTTTCGAACTTGTCGGATCACACTCATTCTGGTGGCCTGCGACAGGTCCGAAACAATTCGGTATCCATTAGTCTACTTGAGTTTAGCCGCTAAATTAGTCACTTACTTAAAAATGTTTCGTGAAAGTTTTAATAACTTTATACCTACTTAAAGATAACTAATAATACTTCCTAATATACCTAATGACACTTGCATATAATTAAGACTTATGTTTTACCAACAGCAACTTTTTCTTTGTGGCAGTAACAAGTCGTGCCACAGAGTAGCGCGCGACGCTAATGAAATTAGCGCTCGTTATACCTTAGAACATTCCAGAGCCTTCCATCAAGCGAGTGTCACGCGCGGGACGTGCTATCTAGTTGCGAACACACCGCGAAGCACATTAAAAACGATGCACCATATTTTAATTCATAATAACATTGCAACTGATTCTTTTATAAAACGCCGTAACTTATATTATAAGCAAACTATTACATTTCTCCTGTCTTACGTTTTAAAGGTGATAATCCCGTGTAAGAAATGTGTTGTTACGTTGTTCGCAGTGGTAACATAAGTCTCGCCCGAGCGCATTAAGGCTCGAGTCACTCTCAATCACTCAAGCTGTCTGGCTGTCAGTCATAAGCAAGACGAACGGGGAGCTGGTAGCCCACGCGCCCCCTCCACTAGGAAAGGGGGGGTTGGTCAGCTCTTGAAGACAATTTAGCGAGGCGAGCCAGCCGGCGATGGAATTTATTTGAAGGAACCCGACTCGTGTACGGCGTAGTTTCCACCCATGATAAAGTTTCTATTTTATTGCAGATAATATTAATGTAGGTTAGGTTGCCCATTAGAATATTTCGCATGGTATCGTCGATCTTATATCGAAATCTCAATTTACTTTGCTCGACGAATGACACGTCGACATTCTAACTTGCACTAGACGATTTTATGACGAATTCATTTATTTCTTTATTTATTTATAGGGTATGTTATAGGAAAATTATAATACATACACAATGACACGAAACAATAACAAGTACAAAGCAGATAGTTTATCCAAATTATGGGTACAACATGTATGTACCCATAATTTGGATAAATGCATCCATGTAAAGCAACAAGCAAGATTTTATTAAAACATTATTCGTAAAATTAAAATTAAACGTAAAATTAAAATTCATGTTAGTGATGGAGATTTTGTATATATAAATTACGTACTTCATATTCTTATATGAATCGAAAATTACTTTTATACAGGCTGTTCAAATAAATGTTACAATCTTTATATTTTCAGTTGAACAGACATCTTTAAGAGATCATCGATTCAAATAGAAGAAAAAAATAGAAATCGGGGGTAAATATTACAAAACAAAAATTTTAGATTTCAAAGGCCACCTTGACGAGTCGTTCTTAAAAACAATACACGTCGTCCCCAGGCAACCCCCGTCCCGCGCTACCCCCTAGCCTCCGACGACTGCAAACAGACTGAAAAACGCGACAAAGCAGCCGGACCGGGCCGGCGGTGAGTTAACATCATTATCGGCACGAGCTTGGGGCCGAGGGGGACGGGGGTGCAGAAGGGGTGGTCTGGGGGTGCAGGGGGCGCCGGGGGGCGACACACGTCGCTCAGATGTCGCGCACAGACGGACGTCTTTGTCCACCGCTTTATTTACCCGCCGCCTTTGCAGCGGCCAGAGGCGGCGAACGCTCTGCTGATTCGACTCTCAGATTCCGGTCGGTCCTAAGTCCTTACCGAATGATATATAACAATAATTTGAATCGGGCTCGACCGATAAATTCTATTTAAAGTCGACTCGGCATACGTCTTCATAGCATGGAAATAGATGGTCCTCAACGTCCACGGCCGCTGTGCTTTCATTTCACGTTATATATAGCCACGAAATTCGCACCGGGAAGCGCTTTATCAGTACATCAATTAGCTACCAGCACCGCAAGATATAAATTAAATTTATACAGTTTACTATAACATAATTGTTGATTTATTTACATACAGATAAGTAAATGGAATCAAAGAAGTAAAAAAAAACAATGTTATTTTTATTTCAAAATAAATTAGAAGCGTTGGTTCGCCCTGTCTGCACGCTACCTAGCTCTTCAATCAGTTGATTCAATCAAACTTGACAGCTCAAAGTCGATGTGGGTCGGACAATGTATCGATCGATTTTTTCCTTCCCTCTGTATGTATTAGGAATAACTTACGCTAAATAGCCAAATGTTGAAACAAGAAAACTATATACAAATACATATATAGAATTGTTGGTTTTGAAACACAAAGTGATTCGTTTTAATGATTTTTTTATATTTGAAATGTACGAAGTTGTTCAACTCGAGTATTCAACTCAAGTAAGTAATGTACGAAGTTGCCAATTTAAATATGTGTGCAAGTTATGTTTCCTATGCAGGTTTTTGGAAGTCGCTAAGTAATAAATCTAGAGTTATGTATATTTTTCTACGTATTAATAATAATAATAATATTCTAGGACATTGTTCACACATGGCCATGGGAACTAAACTATGCAGAGCTTGTGCTATGGAAACCAGATAACTGATATACTACATATATATTAATAGTCTTCTTTTGTAAATACACATACATATAGATAATTACACCCAGACACAAGACAAAGATATGTTCATGCACACAAATATTCGTCCTGTGTGGGAATCGAACCTACGTCCTGCAGCGTTTGAGGAAAGTATCTGCCATTGCGCCAACCGGCCAGTCGGAAAGCGCCAGCCAGTAGTAGGGAAAATTACCAAAAAATATCAAAATTAAACTTAACACATCTAAAATTTATCTTCATTGCTTTTAAAGCTATGGAATTATTGTGTAACTAGGATAAGAGATGGCTGTAATCAATGAATAGAAGTATAAGAGTTAAATATAACATCTGGTAAAAAAAATCAGAAAACGTGGCTATGAAACGATATCATCAAAGTAAATCTGCATCGCTGCACTCAATCATACAGTAGAAGTAGTGAGCACTCGCCTATTTAATTGACGGCCCACTCCATCAAAACAACCTTGGAGTCTGTCACAAACAAACATGCGACCGCTCAAACTAATTCTTTTAATCCTTATTACAACGTTATAAGACTTAATTCTTTCGAAAAGGGAATATTGCTGAAATATCTTATAAGAAACAAAAATACCGTTCTACTAGTTTAGGGGAAAGTGCTCCTTAAGTCTTCAACATAGAGGTCGGGTAATGGGTAAAAAGATTTTAAAAAAATCGGACGTCTTACCGTCGGAGCTAAACGTCACATGTCAAATCAAACTATGATTATAAAGCCTTTGCCTGAGTTTGCAAATATGCGATGTTAGACAGCAGAATAATTTATAAAAAAACATGATTTTATTGTGGCATCACAAATTTGAGTTAAATTGACTGATGGTCTGACTGACTTTTGTTTATGGTGTATTTTACTAGAAAGGTATAAATGATGCTCAGGAATGGTAGAAATGGTCGATTTTTCTTTCGTTGCTTAAAAATAGTCTTTCACTTTGTACCGAAGGTACGACAGATTGTGCTCTAACTTTTTGTTTAAAATAACGAATTTTAAGTCTTAGTTACTTTTACAACAGCGAATAGAAAAAATATTCAAAATGTATATACATGTAGTTCATCTGATCCTCTTATTTTAATAAAAGAACTGCCACAACATGTGAAAAGAAACGTTTAATGTTGCCATTAATGTTGTTTTTGTACATACATAAAATCATTGGTATGCTATAATCGAGAATTGATCCTGGATTATCAAATTATCTATAGTATGAGCAATATTTCACAGTATGTCTAATACAGGATCCATAATTTGCAGCAAAGTTGTAAACAAATCAATAGTAATAAAAAATGTAAGCCGCTCATAAGACATTAATGTATACAGTTTTATACGCTGCATATAATATTCACTGACTAACAAAGTGAATGTACCGCGTCTACAAAAATAGTAAACGATGTTTGACAAATAGAGAGCAGAGTAGGTAGGTACATTAAGGGATCAAAAAGACACATATATTAAAACCGATTATGATTATAAAGGATATTTATATATTTATTCTGTGTTCTCGTATAAAATAGGTAATAACAGTGTCAGAAATGGCAACATTACACATTGACACCATTGTTATTTTTTAAATGCATGTAATTGCTTTATGGAAATTTGAAATTTGGAGCATATGGTATGTTGTTATTTTTGTTCTCCGTATTATAATTTGCAGTACTGCTTAGTGAAGAAGGGTATATTCATTTTATCAGTCGTTTTAACTGTTCAAAAAGAATTTTGTAAAAATACAAACTAGTAAGTTTAGAAAGGGTTTGAAACAAAGTAAAGTAAAGTTGAAAATGAGATCGATCAATACGACCATTATTTAAAGGCCGGTGCAAATCATGTTTTATATGTTGTTTAAAATAGTTACAAATTTAGTAACACACATATTGGCACAAGACAGAGGCCCTCGCGGCCTATCCGACCGCCGCGCTGCAAACAAAACTTGACGTAAATAATTCTCTAACGCTATAAATTGTTTAAACTAAACACACCGCTTGACGAGAACCGAATCAAATCTGGCCAAGAACCATAAATCCAGTTCGGTAGGAGCCAAATCAATGAATCAATCAATAAATCGAGCTAAAGATTGAGATATTTCACTAGAGGCGAGTGGGAAGGGTGAGGGGCGAGCGGGTGAGGTATTGCTCGGGGTCGTAGCAGGCGGGGGGTGTTTACCGGCCGTGACGGATATATCCTCGCGCAGACAGCCGTCAATCATTCGGGATATGATGAGAATTAATATTTCACAGCGGCCGGGAGCGCCGATCGTCCGCTAGGAACACGTATATATAGCGAGATATGCAGACAAGATTATTTCGAGATTCATACAGAATGATTAAATTACTCAGCAAGAGTGAAATCGTGTCAGTTTCGAACGCAATGTAAAACAACTGACTTGAATAAGATTGATAGTGCCCATACAGGACAAGCGACATTCAAATAATTAATCTGTGCCCTTTTATCACTTGGGTGTCTCGTATGAATTTGTTTTGTTCATTTTTAATTCACTCATTGATATTAAGATTTATTTATTATTGTGTATTTAACATGTTTTTAAAATCACAAAAAATTATCCGCTCAATTTTGCACGAATTTTTTGGACGCTCAATTTTCTCAATCGAAATTTGCACGTAGATCCTAGTTTATGACTTTCAATTGCCACGTGCAATTGAATTCATATAATAATAGTTTATAAAAAGTTATCAATAAATGTGTTACAATAACAATAAAAATGCTACTCACAATGGTTTAAAATGACCCGTATGCTCCGAATGTTAACGTGGCGTTTTCGTGTTTTTGATCATAAAATTAGTCGGCACCGAGACGAGCACGTCAATGTCTTAACGGATACATGAGCATGTCAATGTGGAATCAATCAAGTCGGAACGTCTCCCCTCCGCCGCCGCCGGCAGGGTGAGGGGAGTGAGGCGGAGGGGCAGGCGTGAGGGACCCTTGACCTGTCGCTGTTTACACTGCGGGGAGGCCTGACGTTTGATTGATAGGTGTGGAGGTGGACAGTTTTTTTCGCTTAGTACAAGGTTTTGCGCTTTTAAAACTACTGCGGGGGAAAAATTCTAGTTTAAGGTTTTTACCGTGTTCAATAACAGTATAAATTTATGATGTTATTTAGTTAATTTTTGAATTACAATTCCACAGCCTTTACCTGAACCAATTATTAGCACGCAGGCCTTACAGATATTGCCTTACAGATATTGTCCTTGATATTGGGCTAATTATGAAGGAAGACGAGTTGTACTTTTTTTCTTGATTAGTCTATTTAATATCTCTCTAGGTATTCCGCGAGAAGCATACACTAACAGATCACAATGATCTGTAAAGAAGTTTTAAGAAGCACCTCAGTGCCTTAAGCCGATTTTAGTTTACTTCATTCAATGCAAATGCACATGAATGTTCTAAATGTCCTTGCCAATATGCCCAGTAAGCAATATCTCAACTGAGAGTGGACAGGTATCTTTGGTGTTTATAAAATAGAAAAAAAAACATAATGCTGCTCTAACTTTTTCCCTCTAAATTTCAACTTATAATAGTTGATTCTGTCTTTGAAATTAATGTGTCCAATTTTTAATCTTAGCAAAATTTTACTACGACATTTGAGAAACTTAGCAGCTTTATTAACCATCATGACCTCGTACTTTAAGCCATTAAGACATTATTGTATTTAGTTTTTCTTAGTTTCGTTCAAATACAAAGATAAAAATCAGAGTCGACACTTGTTTGAACAGTAAGATCTCGAAGCTTTAGCTTTTTGCCTATGAACATAATTATCGGAACCACTTTCACCGGCGGCCGCGGCGACCGACCATCGATCAGACTGCGACCGTCACGTTACGGGACGATGACGTGACGTGTAGAAACATGTTTCAATCATGCTACCGTACTTGTTTGTTTCTGCTTTACATCGTTAATGTAACATGACTAATTAATTTAAGAGCAAAAAAAAGAGTAAAAGAACTCAGTATATTTTAATGTCAAGTTTGACATTCCCACAGACATACGTATAGATATAACCATTGATGTCTGCATCTAATGTCGGCACATTCAGTGTGTAAGGACAATTCTTTGAACTTATTTAATCAAAATCAAACTTATTTGATCAAATTTGTGGCAAAATTGTTGGAAACGAGTCACTCGACTTTCCCCTTACTCGATAATCGTGATGTATTAATCGAGAAAACGAATAATTAGGCCGGAACCAAAAATGGATTTCGTCTTTCATTAACTTACAAAATCTGTCAAACCGCTGACTTATCGGTCAATTAAAGACACCTGATATAATCTGCATTAATCACAGCATGCCTCGCAAAAAGTCTGCAATAGTCATTATATCGATCGTTAACAATTCTCTTAATCGCATCGAAAGCAAAGTTTTGAATGCGGCGACCTCGCCGCGACGACTGACCGTGAGCGATCAATTATAACCAGTCCAGTAACACAATTACTCACGCAATTTAAAATACACGTCATACGTCAATTAACGCTGAAATGTGTCAATCAGGGCCGTACCGAGCGACCGGCGGACGTACCGAGCGCCGGTACGGACGTACCGAATTTTTAATAAATAATTAATCAGTCAAAAGAGTCAACAGTTCGTTATTAATTAAAATCGAGGTTTTGTTCGCATTCTCGTTTCTTGCCGCCTTCTGTCAGAGACAGATGTGTTCTCCTGTAACCGAGGAAAATCTATTCAGCACTACTTCGTGTAACATAAAGATTTGTGAATGGCTGACTGACCTGACTAATCTGTTGGCAGACGTCGACTACTGCAAGATTCAAAATACATATAGAAATGTAAGAAACTAAACTGAACATCAGAGCTACAAGCAGTGAAACTGTTGTATTCTGATTAAGTACTTTAAAATCCTTTAATTTCTCGTGTCAAACATATTACTCATTATTTTTCATTACAGATAAAATGTGATTATTTAATTTCTTTTATTTTTGTTAATAATTAATTAAAATATAAATGTATTTATAAACACAATGATGTTTAATAAAACCGCATCTACCTCATTAAAATTTCATTTAGATGAACCTACACAAACCAAATGACGCAGCATTTTTTTTTTGATAACATTCGACAAACTAACCGAAGACAATCCGAAGAGAGAAAACCGCTTTTCGCTTGTGGCCGTTACATTTGAAATGAAGGTGTTTCTATTGGAAGCGGGCGGCTTCGCTCGAGTTATATGACACTCCGTGCCGG
This sequence comes from Papilio alexanor hazarajatica, assembly GCA_018246295.1. Taxonomy (NCBI): domain Eukaryota; kingdom Metazoa; phylum Arthropoda; class Insecta; order Lepidoptera; family Papilionidae; genus Papilio; species Papilio alexanor. Next base: position 1,553 of record DWLR01004672.1, on the reverse strand, counting down.
TATTGCCTCGACAGTGCGGCCTCCAGGCCTTCTAGGCCGTCTCTCTCCCGCCTAAGCCCTAGGACAATGGCGGAGTGCTAAAATTTTATTCGTCTCACACGTGCCCCGACCGGGCTTGCATAATGCAAAGTTGCGTTAACTAAAAAGAAAGATAAGTGCATATTTATACTGCGCCCGCGCGATATTTCGCAGCCAGCGTCGGTGTAAAGCTTTCGATTACAATTTAATGTCGCAATGGCGGGCTGCGGTTCGAAATTTAGAATCTCGACCGTTCGATTTTTTCTATGAATAAACTAGACTTGTTTCCTTTGTGATAGGGTACATTTTTGTACGGTGTAAGATATATGTCGTGTGGGAGACGCGCCGGTGCCGCGCCGGTGCCGCGCCGGGGTCGTTTCATTACCGAGCCGCAGCCTGCAGCGGCTATGTGACGCCCTGTCGCTATATTTGTAGCATTAGCGCCGCGGCCGTGTTCATTTATCGCTTCCAGGAATATTTTACCGATACTGTTCCAACGATGTCGCCGGGGCGGGAATAAAGTTATAAAGTAACTCTACTTCCTTCTCTGAGACAATACGGAGTACCCTGTAAAATATGAAGAGTGAAACTAATATAAAATGATGTAAAAATTTAAAATAAGTCTTTGGAGAAACTCCTCATTTGGAGTTTCTCCTTAGACTTATTTTATATATATATATAAGTTTTTGAGTTAAAGCAATAATTTTCTAGGAGTAAATGACATATCAAATTAAAATAACACTCACGCCCGTAACCCAGATGGGTAGGCAGAGATTATGGATTTAAATAATACTAAAAAAAATTTTACAACTAAAATATAAGATTTATCCAAAGGTGTTCAAATAATTCTTCGGATCTTAATATTTAATAAGGATAATATTCAACAACATTATAAAGAAATATCTTCAAGTTATAAGTTCGTATTTTATGTTGAATTATATGTCGTGAAATCAATGCGATAGTGCTGTGCGCATGAATGTCGATATATTACGCGTTATCGATACTATCACCCGCCATCCCCGTGTGGGCTTTATTAATGAACAGACATCATTGGCCGCGCGGGCGCGACAACACTCGAGTATATTTTCGTCTGCGCGCAGGCGGCGCCACATCTCTTATTAATTTATCCAGGTGCGATTTGTTTCCCACTAACAAGAAACGCCTGTTGTGCGTTTCATGTTGGTGGGAATCGAATCAAATAAAACTGACAAATTAAAATATACCAAGGGCAATTATGACGAAAAAACTGGCGACTAAGAACAATGGTAGGATTTATACTCAAAAATATAACATTTAATATTTCGTAGCCGCTCGAGAGCGAAAGTCAGTATAAATATTAGGCACTACGTCATGTACAAATTGATTAACTCCATAAAACAAAAAGTTAAGAAAGTTTTTAAAATTCCCTCTATAATATAAATTCAAATATATGTAGTAGAATGCATAGATATAGCTTTCATCTAATGGTATATAAAATCAATAAGAAAGAAGAGCCGAAAAATAATCGTCAGTAATGTTACAATTTTTGTATGCCT
>DWLR01004671.1:0-11799 GCA_018246295.1 Papilio alexanor hazarajatica | reverse complement strand
TATATATATATTAATTTATTTTACGTTTACAAAATTGGATACAGTTTAAACAAGTAACATAGCATCGATAAACCACTAAAGTTTGTTCTTAATACTATTTTAATTACGTCGTATGTACCCTATACCTAGATTGACAAACCAACGAAGCCAAAGTTATAAATTATGTAGGTAATAAAACTTCAACCGGCGCCTAAAAAAATGTTTTTTTTTTAATGTTTTAATGTTTTTGCGCGTCATATCCTCACACAAATTCGAGGGTCGTTCGTTCATTAATATATATGCATTAATATATATGCATGTTTGTTCATTAATATATAAAGAGTGCTCGGAAAAGTATCTAGTAACTATATAGATACTTTTTCGTGTGCTCGTCGTATACATTTTTAGCACTTCTTGTACAAATCCAGTTTTGAGCAATCGCCCGCGTGTGTATACAGAGTGTTCTACTTTGGTTGAGAGAATATTCTAGTTAAGTGAACTGTAAAAATACATTCAGGTTACTTTATCACCAGGTAAGATCATAAAATGTAGCGCGTCCCAGGGTAAACAGGAAGCAACTAGTCAAGTGGGAACCTCGGCGCCGGGAAAACAATTTAGCCCGATTTTCCTGCGCGACCACAGACATTATAACTACCAACACAGAGCTTATAAACTTGTTCGAATTTTAACATTTACAAAGTTACGATACATACACAATAGGCCTTAGTTAGTTAATATATTTGGGACTTTAAAAAAACGCATATAGCATGAATATAATTAATCTAGAATATTAAATTAAGTTTTTTATTCAAAAAGCATGCGGTTCACCTGATATTTAGTGACTACTACGTAATTTTTCAATGACTTCTTCGTTTAATCATAAATTATATTTAATTATAAAATTTTAATTTATAGATAACAAATAACATGCAGATTAAATTACAATAAGAATAAAGATGTTATGTGTTAAGGATCACTTTATGTCCGCAAAAGCTCTTCTTTATTTATATCTACATATATGTATATTATATTTATATTATGTTTGCATGTGTATGTATGTACTGTGTTTAAGTATATATTTTATGTTTAATATGAATATTTGTATGTTTATTTTTATGTATTTTAAATGTTATATATTTATGTATTTGTACACATTTACAATATTTATTACCCATAAATAACTTTTCACTGTCGCGGGGTAAGCAGTTAGAAAACTCTTGAAGAGTTAAGCTCGCCTGTACGAATAATAATCCTAGTATTGTATTTTCTACTTTTTTTGTATACTGTGTACACATTTTTAAATAAATACAATAAGTAAAAGATGTAATACTTCTCTATTTAACAGTCTACGTTAATCTATTAACATTAAATGAAATCGTCTACGAGCCGTGGCAATGAAAAGAAAAATGCAAAGAGTTAACTTTTTCTGTCTACACCAAGAGGGCGATGGCGGAAGAGTTAATCAATACTTTTATATAGTACTTTTATTACTCAATTTAGCAAGGAAACCTAATAACAGGTTTGTCTTAATGAAAAGTTAGCCAACACGTTATATATGTATATAATAGGTTAAAAATTTAGCGACCTTGAATACAAATCTTACCAACCCATTTAATTCCATTTATCACAGTAAATTTCACGGAAATACTATTAATTTTAATAAAATTGTCAAAGTAATCTACAACTACACGGATAATATAAAAAGTACAAAAATGTTAATAGTTTATCGATAAAAAAAATCTCATCCGTTCCTCTTTATCAGTTTTTTCAACCTGTGGTTTGCAACCCTTTGGAGTCGCGACGCCTCAGTACTTAAAAACAAAACAACTAAGTTCAAAAAATATTTTTATAAGACAATGTAATTATAAAGGACATTCTTCATTAAATAAAATAAAAAGATATTTCACACCTTAACCTTCATGAGGTTGTGTTTGTTCTTACTAATCCACTTTTCTCACATATACATTTTTGTTGTCTTTAGAATTAGACGGTTTTCTAAATTTAAGCGATTTTTTTTGGCCATTGATGAAAACATCAACTCCCACAAGAAGATAATAAATAGTAAAAATGGAATCAGGCACTTAAAATTCCCTGCTGTTAGTTCTACTAAGTATATTGATATTTTTTTAATGGAAAAGTATCCATATTAATTTTTTTTGAATTCTGTCATTCTTTAAGGATACAATTCAAGCTGATTTTTATTGTTTTCTGATGACTTTTAATTCTTTTTAGGGTATTTCACTACTTTCTTTACCCATACCTAACCAGTAACATAATGAAGTCTTGTACGGAGGTTAAATCGGGGAGGTTAGGGCAAAATTAGGGGCAAAATAATTTTACATACTAAGGGGGTCTTGTGTTGGAAAAAGCTGAATACACTGGTCTATGTAATACCTTTCGATTTTATGATCAAATGCTGCAAACAATTTTATGTAAAATATTTACAGTATGCCAATTCAAATTGAAGCGACGATTTTTCCTGGAATATTGCCAACTATCGACGATACACCTGCTTGCTCTCGAATGTTCTATTCTATAAATTATCGTGAACAACATAAGCCCGGCTAGCGACTAATAAATAACGAAACACTGAAATCAACTCTGACTTATTTGCCTATTCCTTATTCATTCATGCAATGCCAGAATTACATACGAACTTTAAAAACCACTGATCCGTGCGAATATTTCGCATAGGATATTTCACACTTAGATTATGTTATAAATCGACGTTTACCACAAGAATGACATTTGTAGAGGAAAATGAATACGTTTTAGATATATTTCCGTAACTAATCTAACCCTTTAATACACAAATAGTGTAAAATCTGTGTATAATGTACAAGTACATAAAGTATAAAAGTTATTAAACTTTCATAGGAGATGAAATTTACATCGCATACGCGGTGATATTTTCATAAGGTCGGTATTCACTTCGACGACGACAATAAATTTAAATATTGCGCTCGGATAACCAGCCCATGGCTGCAGATTTTATCATAACTTTTCGAAACCCTGTTGTCCTAATAAAACATTTTTAAACCACTAAATATTAAATGAGTACATCTAGTTTTACTTTAGGCTTATAGCCTGCAGAAATTCTTTTTATTAATATTATACAAAATAGGCAATGAAAATAAAGTTAATAATAATGATGTCAATTCTACATTACCAGATTTCTGAACGTTGCAGATGTAAATATTCGAGAGGAAAATTCTCGAATATTTACATCTGCAACGTAGACGGTTGCGTTTAGTACTCGTTTACTAAATCACGACTGAAAATTATATAAAACAAGGTATAAGAGTTGAAGTCACTATACAAATATATTAGGTTATGTTGCCGATACCTAAGCAAAGGTATAAAAAGCCCTACGGATGCTTTGTAGGGCTTTTTGTACCTTTGCTTAGGTACCCTTGCACCGTTTTACGTTTGTTAAGGACAACGTCAATACCGTATAATTCAATTCCCTTTTGCTTCGCCGTTACTTTCATTCTCCCCTCCTCTTATGAAGGGAGCGGCGTTTCTTTTTTTTTTGTCCTCATTAATTGCTCTAATTGTTACGAGGGAAAAATCAACACAACCGCAAGTCAAATCGATATTAAATTATTTTTAGGAGGAGATAAAATACAATTTCACTTAACAGATGTCCAATTTTAAAAAGAAGAATTATTAAAATGATTTAAATTTTACACTTTTTTAATGGCAAACAAATTAACAACGTGCTTGTCATAATTACTAATTACATGTAATATCCGCTCCTGATGCAACCCTGACGCTGACCACGATCCTCAGATATGAGGGACCGACAATAGAGAGAGACATGTAATATGCAACTAATAGCAATGCGTAATCAAATAAATAGGAACTCTCCATAATGTTTCAGATTTAGACGGGTAGCGACGGCTAGCTGTCTAATATTAAATCACTGAATATCAGATAACAAATCTGCTTATTGAAGATAGTGATGTGGTGAATAATTTACATTTAAGATAAAATAAACGTCAGTAAATAATATATTGAGGGAATGTAACATAAAATTAATGCTTACTGAAAGTATTAATTTGGCTGAGAATTGTACAAAAACCTCATGCCTGCGTTTCTAAGGGAGGTACGTAAAAGCTTCAAGCGTGTGACGAATGTTTCATAATTTAATATATGAATTGCTGTGCTCATAACAAATAGCACAAAATGTTTGTTACGACATACATAAACATGTTTTATTTTATTTTCTTTTATGAAATTTCAAACAAAGAATGTATAAGCTAGTCGACCGTTTCAGAATTATATTAATAAAAAATAAATGAAAGATTCAAACAGCCGTAGAGTTGACATACATCAAAAAATAAGACCTAAAGATCAAAGGAACCAAATAAAATTATTGTCGCTTAGGAGAAATATCCAGTAGTCCGTAGATTTTCATTTAGGGTCCAGACAATGACTTCGTATTTCGAAAGCCCCAGCCGTCTAACAAATCACTCAGGCCCCTTTTTCATCTTATAGAGGTAAATAATTTTTTTATGACGAAAAATTGTCCTCATTTATTTTGTTTTATTATTGAATCTCAGGAGTGGGTTATTCATTGTTTTCGAGGGTTTTAATTAATTTAAAATAAATGAAAATATATGCATTAAAATCTTATTTTATCGTAAGAAAATTAGGTTAAGAAGTAGCATATAAAAATGATTTTTCCAATGGGCTGCAGTATGCTCTCTACGTCGTTCGAAAGTCGAATATCAAGTAAACAGTCGATAGCGATTAATTTTAATTTATTCCCCTATTTTTTCTATTTTTTTCAGTCACAGTCTTAATTATTGTAATCGTTTTAAAAGTACTCACCTAATTACAAAAGTTCAGTGATTACATGTACGACCTCAAATAATAAATTGATCTTGTCGATCGATTCGACTAACTTTTGACGAAAATTCTCATTCTTAAAATATACTAAACGAAATCGATGTCGTTTGCTGAATTAATCAACTTCTACGACGAGTCGGCAGTCAGTTTTTATTGAGTCACTAAATTTAAATTACGCTTCGTACCCTTAACGTAATTGACATTTGTGAACGTAGGTCAAAGAAATGTTAAGCTAAAATAATTCGTCTCAAATTTTACATGATTTGTAATTTTAACAGTGGTAGAGTCGTACAGTTTTTCCAATATTCCTCTTCCTTTAAAGGTCTTTTCCTTAACTTAAAAAAGCATATCCAAAATTAAGACTGTGTCTGTGAAGAGCTTTCGAGTAGTCAAAGAATTATTAAAATAGGTTAAATCGTTTTTGAGATTATTTCGAACAAACAATCACAGATGTTTTCTTTATATTAGGATATATAAACGATTTCATTAAATTAAATTCTTTGCTAAATTAGTAATAGCACATCGTTCGAGATAAACCGGGATAGACAATTTTCTATTTTAGTTGATTTATGAGATTACATCGCACTTAAAGGTTTGTAACGTATGTAAACGAAAATCAGACGAAGTCTAAAACTCATTAAATAAAAACTTAGGCATTCAAATTTGATTCCTTGAACAGTGCCGTAGGTAAGGACAGGCAAAATTCAAGAAATACTGGCAAAATGAAAAGAATTGGATATAAATAAAAACCAAACAAAAATCAAATGTATAAGTAGATGTATATTAAAAATAATAACGAAACGAAGTAATACTTTTCGAAATTCAAACCCAGAAGAGTATATCCTGAACTAGAGTTGTAAAAGCTATTAATATAGTTCGCACTAAATTCTTCTAGCCTGCTAGGATTTTCAAAAACGACGTCCATTTCATCCTGTACTTTAGATAAAAGTTTTCCAGAAAATTCCATGAGGAAAACCGTTGTTATTTATTTCGAACAGAAACATAAAGATGAATAGAAAAAGTAAAAAGGAAACCTCTTAATTCACATTCACACATTTTCACACATACTCATAACATATTAATGAGTTAGAGAAATATTTATAATATACGCCAATATATTCTGCTATACAAAATACTGGAAGAAACGTTGTGTTGCTTCGAAAAAGGGCATTACATTATCATATCATATCAGATCTAAGATATATGTACATAAGTTGGACAATACCGTGAATAATAACTTAACAGCTAGTCAACGCTCTTGTTTTGTGTACAGTTATTAAAACAATTTAAAATTATTCTCTCTTTCAGATATGACCGATGTAGCGACACGCGTGACAAGCCAATTTGTGAGGGGCTTAGCGACAGGACAATTTAGCAAATTTGTACCGCGAGCGAGGAACGTGCAAACTTGGGCAACATTAGTAGACAAGTGCCGTAAATCACGTCACGCACGGAATTCGTATCTGGGACGCAATTAGTAACTCTTAATGGCAAACAAGTTTTACTTCTACGTTTACCGATTTGATATAAGTATCTACATACGTACAACTACGTTTACGGTTATTGACAAAAAAAAAGTTTTATTGAAACTATGTATGTAAAGAAAATCCAAATTGGTGATACACAAAGTCGATACATCAAAATTTATTTAGGATTGTAAAATTTGTATAGAACTAAGTAATAAAAAATTCTTAGAAGTATAGTCAGTAAGGAAGTGAAAAGCGTGAAATAGTGGTTTGTGTCAAACCTTTTCTGAATTTATTTATTTATTTTATTATTTAATCAATTAATTAATTAACGAACAAAAATTCACTTCTAATAACAATATACAAATAAAAACAGTTACAGTATTACAAATGGTCCACGCATTAGGCTTTGCCTGTATCACGAGGCACCGCTTAAATTTTTTTCAAAAGAATTTATAAATTTACATTTCATCAATTTTTCGGACTCTTAAAATATTACTAAAACCGATACTTAAAACATTTGTGCTACGATCTACCAGTATTAAATAAATCAAGTTATCAAACGTCAAGCAAAATCCAATTTTTTTTTTCAAAATTACAAAGTAATGTTCATTGTGAACATAAAATAATATCTGTTTATCTCACGGAGAAGAATAAATAATAAAAGACAAATATAAGAAAAGCCTTTGAGTCAATATATTTAAGAGCTCTTTCGCTAAACTTGATTGTAAATTTTAAATTCGAAGAAGGTTTTATTTCTAAGTAAAGTTATAGATTGATAAGAAAATGAGAACAAAAATGGAATTTTCAAAGATATACATAAATGACATAGTATATTAATAGTATATAATATTAATAGTACAGTGATAATTATAATCCACGGACGGATAGTATTTGTTTTTAAGATGTAAAAGTTTTTTTTTAATGTTTTGTCTAGAAGTTATTTTCTGAATACAAGTGTACCTGTTTATTGCATACGAGCGCTAAGGATTTAAAATTCAATTTAAAAAAAAGAAAAAAAGAAAGCTTTTTGTCGAGCGCGGTTCGTTTACCTTTTAAGTTTTTCCAGCTGAAGGGGTTCATCAGTAAGAGCTCTTATTAGCCTTTGGCTTAATGTTGGAAATAAATAAATAATTAATTTATCTTTTAAAAACGAGATAAGACAAAATATGACAATATTATTGTAACATTCTAATGTAGATTGTTTTAATAAGTTCATATGTTTAACTATGGTACAATTTTTTGGTAGCGAAAATTTTTGTTTAATTTTTCTCGAAAATATGTTTTCACATTCCCCTTAAATTACGTGTTCGTATATTTTGATGTCGAAGGTTCGTTTCGAACCGTATATGTTTTTTTTTTTTTTTGCATATTTATCGTATGTTTTGATGTTGAACGTGCGATATGAACAAAATATATTTTAGACAGAAGGCTAAAATTTAATTAGTTGTTTTGGTATTCTCGATCGTTGTTGTCATCCTCTCACTGAATTATTTCCGCAATAATTTTCTTATGTGTCGCTCGAAATGGTTGGCGACATTTTACGATAGCGGTGGCTTTTACTGGTAAGTTAACATCCATTTTATCGTGGGCTAGCAAATTTCACGTTTAGGATTTCATTAAAAAAGCAATCTACATTGAAATCAGTTTATTTTGTTTGTCTGAACATTTACATGTTTTTGGCCGACTGACAGGAGGATAATGTATGTGGTTATGTATGTATGTCCGTTTCAGTGTAACCTCCTAGAGCCTAAACGGTTGAACCGATTCCGAAGAGTGAGTTTAGAAGACTTCACTGGAAAGTCGCATGTGTACATTCCTTCGGGCTTATTGTGTGTTTGTGTGTGTGTGTGTGTTTTTTTTTTTTTTTTTCAGTTTAATACTAGTCTTGATAAACAATTTATACTGCTAACAATAAAGTTCAATGCAACAATATTATAGTCATTGTACATTATCAAATCAATGATCATTATTAGAATTTAATTATATCTTTTTTAAGTAGAATTTCTTTAATTTCAAAAATAAATAACGTTTTCATTTCTGGGTTAAATGTTCGTAATTTCTACAATTTGAGTATAACTAGAAAAACTACGCTTAACGTATTGTAAATCACTGAGGATTATGCGAGACAAGCCAATAGGATGTAATAAAACATGTACCGAGCGACCAAACGTAAGCCAAGCAGCTGATAGAACAGAACTATTGCTGACTCTAATCCAATAGGATTGGATAGGATTGGTTAAAAGCCCGCAATAGTGAGCTTACAACCGAATGGTTCATGATAAATTATCATGTTGTGTTGGTGATGAAGATACTCTGGGCTGCTCCGAACATTGAAATATGGTCAAGATGCTATGAGTGCTACAAGTGGCACATACAAAAAAGGGTATATACAAAATTTTGACGATATCTACTACTTTCAATAAATCAACTATTTGTTGAATTGTTGAAATAACAGTTCTTTTTGAGTTGCAACTTCTTAAAATACTTTTCCTATAATGAGTATTCCGTTTGTGTTCGTTGTATGTACTAAACATACAATTTTTTGGGCCAAAAAAAGAAAATTCGTGCACCGTAGGGATGAAGCTACACAATTATATCACCAATCGCATGCAAGGTCGATTTCTGTGAATATTGCAGATATTGGTATGTAATAGTGCGATTATTTTTTCAATTTTCCAACACAAACAAAACCGACTTTAAATTTATATAACTGTATTTTTAAGCCATTAAGTTATTCATAGCCATGGAATTATGCATTACGAGTCAATTACATCCAAACAGGGCTTATCTTGAATCTACCAAAATGTAAATTATCTTTTTATTTTTGGAACCCAAGGTTCAAAGTCATTCAATATTTAATGGTACTTGCGAACGTCCCCTTCCCAATAAAAAAAAAATTAAATTGGTTCACAAATATCGAAGTTATAAGGTTAACTAACATAAAAATGTACAAGCGAATTGATGACCTCCTTTTTGATAGTCGGTTAATTAAGAAAAAAGATTATTTGTTTCCCATCAACCCAAACCTATACAAAATCAATTTTTAAAAATCTTTCACCAATAGAACACTCTTCTATCTAATCTAGAGTAATCTAAGCTACTATTTTTCTATGCATCTGGTCAAAACTGGAGCATGTTACTAGTGTTGGAAACACTTTTAAATTGTATCCCTGCTTGATATACATAAAAATTTAGGAAATTTAGCTTAATTTATAGTGCATCGTTTTAATCAATCAAGCGTTTACGATATTAATAATTCCAAAGCCCTCAAAATATTAAGCTTTCTTCAAATTAAAAGTTAAGTCAATCAAAATATCATAATAGATTGCCTCGTTTTCCTTGATAATGTCTGTTGGAATTCTTTTTACTGAGATCTTATGCAAAGGAAAGGGCGAGATATAGCAAAAGTCAGCGGGTTCTTTGCATTTTCCCGTAAATTTTGCGCCACTGCCGGCGTGGAAGTGGGAATGGTCGCAGAATGAAATACCTCGCCCGGGCGTTGATACGGTGTCGCGGGTTTTACTACGTCATAGCACGTGAGGGAGCTTTCGATGATAATGAAATTTATTCTGAATATGTTTATACTTCAATCCGTAATATAAAATAATTTTTTATATTTTTAGTTAACTTTAAAGCTTTTTTTAAAAACCAAACCACTTTAGAAGTTTAACAGGGGTAGCGACTTTAGTGGAAATTTGTCTATAATAATTTTATAGTTGTGTTGCTACCCAATGTTTTCAATATCATATCCATTCCTATATGCATTAAGTTAGTGATATAATATTTCATATAATATCATTTACAGATAGACCAAACAATACGTATAGATTTATTTAAAATGTAAGGAGATCAGAGTCAGGTATGAACATTTACTATATAATTAATTTTGTAATGAAAGCCCCAGTTTGAAACAAATCTTACGACGAAGGAAACATGTTATGAGGCAAGGAAGTTTGTAATGAGTAAAGTTATTATTCATACGAGGATTAGCAACGGTCGCGACGGATACAATGAAATCATTTAAAGTTATGAAGCCTTAGGTTCAATATCTTATGAAATATTACTCTCGATCGTAATTAAAGAGTTTCGAGAGATGAAACTATGTTTAATATAAAGGCTGTTAAAAATACTCCCAAAGCGGAAAGGAGGTAAAAAGATCTCTTGCAAAAAGTCTATTGGCGATATTTGAAAACCGTAGCATGACAAAAATTATAACTTTGTAGTGAGAGAAGGAAAGTCAACTACTATTAACTCAAAACTTCTAACATGACTTTGAAATTTAAATCTTATCCTGCACAGGAACACATTTGCAATCGTATATAAACCTATACCAATATATGTAGATATTTTGAATAGAATGTACGTGTGGCGTTCAAATTTCCGAACGTCAGTGACATCATCCTTGAGAGTTGACAGGGGGAATAGGAAGAAAAAATATACGGTTACAACATTAAGGCGTGTTTTATTATGTATCCACGGTAGTATGAACAAGTGCAAACTATTATGTAGAAAGTCCAAATTGGTGACCCCGACGTGATATGAACACGCAATTTCAATACGCATCATATTGGTGAAAAGTTAAATCAAGATGCAAAGTTGGACTCCTACATTTGTGTTGTGTTGCAAATTTTTCTTGGTGTCTTGACTGTTTTTGCACTGATCATCTTTACAAAGAGTTTTGCATTAAACTAATTGCATGTCTGCACTGCACGTGTACTGCACTCCTGGTTTTTTACTAACCTACCTGTTGGACATCTGGTCATATAACCTGGCCTTACATACCTACCCTGCTCCTGCATGTTGCAACTTGCCTAGTGGGGTCATGGAAAGCTGCCAACTAACACAGTAAGAAAATCTACAGAGAAACGGTAACACATTTCATTTCATTTTTGGATAAACTAACTCGGTGAAAGTGTTTGGTGAACTTACAAACTAACTTGCTATCTAGTGATCCAGTGTTTTGTGTTCCCATAACAGAAGATATTCTCCCCAGACTTTTAATAAAAACTTACAAACCCATTTATTTCAAATAATTTAAACATGAGGTGAGGTGAGGAAATTGTTGATTTTGAAAATGTTGTAAATAACAGTTGTATATATTGTTAAACATTAGGGTTGTCTACTTTAAGTTTTATTTTCTATTTGCTAAAAATGTTGTTTTGGGTTATTTACTTTTGGTAATTTTTAGTGTTTTATTTTAAACAATCGATATGTGCTTTATGTAATAGTACCTTTTAGTTGCATGGTTTGTTTTTTTCTGCATAGTTTTAATTGTACTTGCATTAATTTAAACAATTTTAACATTGTCATTTTATTATAAACTCTTTTTCATTTCTTTATTCAAAATGTCTTTGGAGGAGGAATTAAAACAACAAGTGCAGGCCTTACAGGAGCAACTTAAACGCATACAAACTAATTCGAATGAGCCTAAAATTAATGCTGTATCAGTAAAATTAACAGATTTTTGGGAGGACAAACCAAAACTTTGGTTTGCCCA
>DWLR01004670.1:0-11800 GCA_018246295.1 Papilio alexanor hazarajatica | reverse complement strand
TACTTAAATTAACCAATTTATGCATGAAATTAAGAGTTATAAATATTTGGATATAACTCTATGACCAAAAGTATTATTAATTAGTATTCAGTCTATTCTTTTTATTTTTATGATATAATTTTTTTACGTTATTTTCTTACTGAAATTTATCTCTATATCATTCAGTTCTGTTAGAAATATGCAGATATCATTCTCTATGTGATATCCTAATAATCCTGATAATCCTTTAAACATATTCTATGCAGATGGTCTACTTTAAATATGTAATAAAATAATTTATCATGTTGGTTAAAAACATTTTTTTTCTTTTTAGAAAAGTTATTCCTAAGGTATATAAATATAATAATCCGACTAACACTCACCAGCCGAAAGTCAGCGCCAGAGAAACACGTATAAAGCATCAGCATGGCTTGAAGTCGAAACACAAAACGCGAGCGATATCACAATTTACATTCACATATATAATCGAGTCGATCCCAGTGACCACGTTCACAATACACGTACTATTATATATGGTAATTAGATTAACAAATTGTTGCTGTAAACAACCAGCACCACAGAAGGAAGAAGATAAATAATATATCAAATGTTATTCACCAATAGTACACAAATAGACACCTCAGTGTTAACTACTTTGCGAAACGATATTATGTTGCCAATCTACGTCAAATTATCGAAATTTTATTACAACAAAACGAACTTTGTGACAAAATAACAACAGTAGGTTTGATTAACGATCATTTTTATAACTTAGAATGATGACAATGACTATCGACAAAAAAATTAAGTTGCGCCCTAAAAGCGCATCACAGCATAAGACGAATTAAACACAATCCATCCTATCCTAACACGAGTCAACAGAAAACTAGATTAGGGATGGGCGTTCAATCAAAGAACTAGTTAAATCAACGGTTGATCCCCTTTCAACGTGTTAACTTAACCGTTGACCGTACATTTTTCAACTAGTTGAAACAGTTGAAATTTTTAGATCTGTGAAATAAAATTTGAGCTCTAAAATTAGAGTTAAATGAATAAATTATATCTAGTTTAAAATATTAAGCTTGACACATTAGTCAACACCAACATTTTTAACAAAATCTTCAAAGAGCCAGAAATTTCCAAGTTGGAGAGTATTTTAATATTTGTAGAAATTAGTTAAATAATTAAAATTTTGTGGGCCGAGTAGTAGTAATAGTGGTTTAATTTCGAAAAAGAAGCTTCTTGAAGACGAAGAAAGAAAGTTACATGTTATGTTCAATATATTTAGGAATTTTCGTAAAGACAGTTAAGGTTTCAAACATTTTGGGTGTTATGATCGTTATTTAAATTTAATGTTTTCCTTTTTAATTTGTTTTATTTATGTAATTGTATTTTTTTATTCTTTTCTTTCAAATTGTTTTTATTAAATAAGCTTGAATACTAGTTAACCATAAGGAATACTCGGTTTTAAACGTGAAAAAGTATGAAGAGAAGATAATCATTATAATATAGGCCCTTAACTAGTTGCCGAAATTGACCAATTTAAGAAACGAAAGATTAACACTAAGATTGAGTTAACGTTTCGTTAACGCGAAAACCCGCAACGATCATCTCTAGACTGGATCTAGAAGGAGTTGCCAACATAAAAACCAACGATAAAATGACATAAGATGACTTTTGACAGTTGTAGTGATACCATTTAAAAGTGATGTCAGCGCAATCAATAACAGTTGAAAAATAATTTTTTATTTTTATATTTATTGTTAAAAAAGCATAAGTACGCTTAAAATTTTCGAAAGAGTAATTTTGTCGCCTTATAACATTAATAGAATATAATTTTACTCATTTAATTCATAACAATTATTATTCATGATTCTTTGGAATTACGATTACGTTATAGCGTGTTGCAACCATTTTCATCTTAATATTTTACAGAAAAATACGATAAAAATTATAATAATTGTAATCAAGGAATATTTTGATCACACAATGAATAGAGCGACTTTTGTAACTTTTAATCCAAATAGGAATCATCTCTTAATAGCACCATTAGGCTTTAAGAAAACAAATCGCAAGGGTGTTTCACAGTGACCTTTGTGTATATTTGTTATATTTGTATCCCCAATAAACAATAATAAGCTATATTATACCTAATACGAGTTTATGCAACTCACAATATTATTTCTGTTTAGCTATCAAATTTTTAGTAAAGTACGTATTCGAGTAAAGCTTAAACGCTATTTCAGTCATCACGCTTTGAGGTTGCATCAAACTTTTCGTTTCACAGAATTATTTAACTATATCGTTGCAGGCGTCTATAAGTGGAGCAGGTTTTAGGCCACGTTGTCTTATCATGACACATCACTGTGTTATAGAAGAATTTTTCATTTTCAGTAAATAAATAAGTCTTTACAGTAAATAAAAATTTCTTTGATTTGTTTGTTTTCTTTAAAACCGATGATCGATAGTTCAACATAAAGGAGTAATAATTACAACGGAAAATAAGATTTGACTGTATATTTATTTATTTTTAAGATCCCATAAAAGATATCTAAGGAACATCAAAATATGCTATCTTTGATCAAATGACAAACATGCTATATCCTAAACGACATATATTTACAATAAGAACAATATGATAATTCTATATTACTATTTTTAAAATACATGGCACTTAATATTATATGTACAAGCCAAGAGTGTGTCTATTATGACCTTCATTTAAAAAAAAATTAAAACAATCATCTATATTATGGAAAAGATTATTGCCTAAGAATCATTATTTTTTTATGTAGTGTGTTAAAATAATTTGAAAATTGTCACTATCATAGCTGTCATAAGTATCCTTTCCCTTGCAAGAACACTTCTAATATTAGTACAAATTATATTACACTATTCAAAGATAATATAGAGTGATATATATTTACTAGTAATCTGCAAAAACAGACATTTTGCTCCTACTAAAGGAAATTCTCAAAAGTAATCAGTCTTACATTTTGTTAAGAAGAAGTATACTTGCGGGCAAACTAAATGGCCCAAATCGTGATTTAATATCGACAGCTCTAACAGCAAAGTAATATTTATACCCTGCCAAGAATTGTGTCAGTGTACATGCCATTGGCAGAGGTAGAGCTTTTACATCTCCGATTTTCTTCCATAACGCAGTACTTGGCGGGGAATTCGTTTCCTGATAGGCAAACAGTTGATAGCTAGTAATCTCTTCGTAACTGTCTTCTTGATAACCATCAATTTTCCATGAGATCACAATTCCATTTTCTACCTTTGAAAGCTTTAAGTCAGGCGCAGGTGGTAGTGCTTTCCAACTCGTCGGTTGATATTGTTTCACAGCATCGGGCAGAGGTGCGGGATGCCTACTCGTGGGCAGTGGTCGGTTCATACGTATAGTATTTGACTGCATTTTGTTCACATTATTGTTAGCGGGCATTCTCGGCCTAGGTCCTGGAACAAATAGTTTAATTTATTTTTATATAATTTAATATTATTTATTATACAAAATGAACATACAACACTTAAGTATACTAACCTGGGCTAGGAGGAACCGGTTTTAACACAACAGCCTGCCCCGATCTAATATTCTGTGATTGTGGACCACTAATAGGAATATACACTTTCCTAGGACTACTAATTGTTGGTGAAAATTGAGGTCTTTGGGGTGGCAGTAAATTCTGTGCTGGTACTAATCTTACAGCTGGAGCGGGTGAACTTTTTGCAGTTACCTTCATAGGGGGCTCGTCATCTGTTAAGTCTACTGTTACTGATTGCAGTCTAGATCTTTTTTCTGGCTTTTGTATAGGGGGTGAATTTCTTACACCATTTACTACTGGAGGGATCTGTGGTAATTTCCCTGCTTCGGTTGTATTGGAGGTTGTAGTGGTGCTCGTTTTGTTTCCATTATTAGCAGCTGGGACTAATCTTGGGACTGGAATTGTCTGATTTTTAGTCTTCTGTACTTTTTGAACACCAGTGTTACGGTTTGATTTATCTACTGGCAAAGGTTGATTAGATGTTACACTTGAATTTATTATTTGCGCATTTTTCCTTTTGGCATTAGGTTTATCTGTCATCAACACTTGCATACCCACTGAGCGAGTTATTTTCAAGGGTATCAATGGAGTAACAGACGGTTTTTTTTGTTCTTCTTGTATTGATTTTAAAACTACTTGAAGATCTCTATTTTGCTTAGTTAACAGAGTAGTTTTCTTTTTAAATTCCTCAATAGTAAGTGCCATTGTTTTAAGCTGATTTTTTAAATCTCCTAAATTACACCTTTCCATAACGCTTTCCATGATTTTCAAACTACAAAAGTCTTCCAAGTCTTCTCGTGTCATGGCTGTTAAAGATTTTTTGCAAGTATTAAGAAAGCTTAATGGTAACAACGGTTTTGTATTAAAATTTTCCTTCTCGTCATTTGTTTTGCCATCTAATTCTGTCTTCTCTAAAGTGTTTTCTACTTCTTCAGATCCTGGAACAAAACAAGGTACACTACCGTCTAAAATACAACAATGAAATACATAAAAAAGTCATCATAATTCAAAGTAACAATAATTGTTTTAAAAAAATATTAAAACAGCAATGAACTGAGACAGGCATACATATCTATATAGCACATATATCTCTCTGGCAGGACTATGGGTTATTACCATTGCCAATTTGGTCAACTCCAATATCCTTTTCATACTATTTCCATATATCTATTTCTACACAAATATACTTGTAAATGAAAGGTTTTCTTAATTTCGATATCTCAGTTACAATATCATTATTAAGAATAAATCAAAGTAGATGGATAAAATATACAAAACAAACCTGCTTCATTTTTTGCATCTAGTGCTTTAAGTTCATCTGGATCTTCCTTTCCTTGGTTTGGAGTAGTCTCATCACATGATTCCGAAATGACTTTGTCAGTATTAACGCTGATACTATTTGTATCATCTTTAACACTTGTATCCTCATCAATTAACATAACATCATCATCATCTACAAGACTAATACATTGCTGGTCAACGTTTGATTTCTTTATATTAGAAATTCCCTTACGAAGCTCTTCTTCGTCATCAGACAGTATGTCTAAAATATTTGATAATTTAGATATCAGCGACGAATTTTTTTCTTCATCTAATTTACTATCTACCTTTTCGCTATTCTCTTTAACAGTATTTTTTTCAGTTTCGTCAGTCTTTTCTTCTACTATTTCAAATGTACCATTTTTAGTAAAAGTTTCTGTTGCAACACCTTCTTTCCTTAATTCGCTTTCATTCATACTTATGTCATTATTGGGAGTGTTTTCACAAGTGGGATCAACTTTACATTCTGCTTTTTCTGCTTCATTATGATCATCTTTTATTTTGGGCAAAATAGGAGACACAGTATTTTCGGACTGAGATTTCCGACATACTTCTTCACAAGATTTTTCTTTTTTGTTATCGCTTTCAATGAAAACGTCATCAATGGAAATGGAACTTTCACTGTTTAGATTTTTCGTATCATTGTTAGTTTCCTTGACGTCGTTTTTTTCTATATCGGTTGTCTTTACTATAATCTTCTTGTTGCTTGTATCACTATTATTAGTTGTGTCTTCAAGATCCTTATTTTTTGTATCATCACTATCATCAGCTTTTATTTGATTTTTCATTTCACTTTTAGAAATGATTGAATTTGATCTTTGTTTATTGACATCGTTGTCTAAATTATTATCTTCTAAATCATGATTAGTATTTAGATTCTTTCGGGAATCTGATTCCTGATGTTGATTTATTGTGATAGCATTACTCACATTATCCCCGATTTTATTTATTTCATTTTTCTTAGATGTTGGGCTATGACTTTTGCTGTCACAGTCATCACCTGAAGTATCCTCAGATGTATTATTTTCAACTTCTTCACTTTCTATAG
This sequence comes from Papilio alexanor hazarajatica, assembly GCA_018246295.1. NCBI lineage: Eukaryota > Metazoa > Arthropoda > Insecta > Lepidoptera > Papilionidae > Papilio > Papilio alexanor. Next base: position 5,908 of record DWLR01004670.1, on the reverse strand, counting down.
AAGTTGTGGCATCGTCTTGTTCAATTTTACCATTTAACTGAACATTTTGCAAATCATCATTGCTACTTGCGAGCTTGCATGTGACATCTTTTACAATACCATCACTATTTTTGATGTCGTCGGATAATATATCAACTACATTGTTAGTAATAATTTTATTCAAAGTCACTTCTTTAATTGTTGACATTTTATATTCAATGTCTATTGGGGTTTCAGCGTCCACAGTTAATTGCATTGTACGATAATTCTAATAACATGTCCAATAATTTTTATTATATCTGAAATTTGCAAAAAATACTTTAAATATGGTTTGAAATAGATGGCGGAATAAATGAATAACATAAAACAGAAAGACGATAGAGGAATATAAAATAAGTACTCCAAAAGTTAAAAAGGTTTATGTAAAAATCTGATTACACTAATATATTAAGGTTGAGTATTTAAATTTATTGTAAATTTAAAAATCGCCGCTCAAACAGAGGACTAAAATCGTATAAACATACTTTTCACATTTATAACTTATTGTTGCCAGCGGCTTCGCACGCTTTCGCTTAAATTTGTTGCAATTATAGATAACATGTGTCAAAAAGTTGTTATTATCAAATTATATTATTATGGCAACAGATATTATTAAAGAATGCCATATTTTTCTATCCCTCGGGAACAGTTTATTTTCACAACATGTACCCTAAGTTTTTTTCAGTACCCCTGATAATGTGTACGTAAAAATTTTATGACGATGGGCGATAGACATTCACGTTAAATCATTAAAAATAATATTAAATTTAGCTTAAACCTTACAACCAGTAAGCACAGTAAAACAGCGGTTTAAACCTAAAACTAAAATTCCACTACAACCGACATAATAAGTAAGAACTAACTGAATTGATTTATGTTTGTATAAACAAGAACGCACTTTAGTTCGTATAGGTACTCACTGGTCAAACTAAACGGACATTCACTGCCTTTTCCTAAATGAAAAGTGACCATTGTATCATTAACGTTTTATAATCAACTAAAAGGGATTTTCGTATCGGAGTTATCCAATCATTTTATGAAAATGTTCTGGACTAGAACGAACTAGCAAAAAATAAAGTATATCCCTCTTTAAAATCGTGAGTTTGCCTGATCTCAACTTTATTCATTTGATACCAAAACGCAATGAATTTAATGTCTCAAATTTTTCTACTTTTGTTTTAAAATTTTCTGGGACTGTTACGAATATAAAAATAGCTAAATCAGTCCTGTTTTTTGAAACCAAAACTCATACAACCTCATTTGATTACTATTTTATACGGTTTTTTTTAATCGTTATAACTTTTTAAGAACAGAAGAACGCTTAAAAATTCTACAAATATTTTGACAATCTATCGACACATGTTAAAATCTACAATTTTTTTAAAATATGGTTGTGTATTATGAAATATTTATGATAACATTTAAAAGCTCAAAAGGAAATTAAAAATAAAGTCGATGCACCAATCATTCCTTCTTAAGACCTTGAGTTCATGAGAGGTTATAAAAAAGCAACAAATGACAACTAACAACGGCTAAAACAAAATGGCCGTCGGAACGGTTCATTGTGTTGACTACCGGAATAAATTCTCCTCGATGTAGAGCTGCACTGCTGGACGGTAAAAAGAACGCGAAGTGTGTATACTGATTCGCATCGTGTCGAACGCCAGGCGGACAGCGGGAGAGCGAAAGAGATAGACACAAGTGCAGAGTTACGTCTTCAACAGAGGTAAAGATGGAAACCCATACGAAGCGTTATCGAACGACAGATATAATGACCAGATCAAAAAAAGGGTACGGAGTTATGATGATGAACTGTGGAAACATAAATATTGCACTACTTCTATATTTCTTTCGAGCTAGAGTTTTAACCATAAAACATGGAAGGTTGGTGGTTAAATAACTGGTGAGTAAAAATTTTATTTTCTTAAAATAGACATGTCATAAATGTTGATAATGACATTTCATTGCCAAAAAGAAATAGATGATGCAATTTGCCACTACAAAAAAAAATGTTAATAGTCACATTAAAATACAAAGGTAATTCAAAAACAATCAACAACAAAATGGCAATAAAAATTATTCTTTAGCTATCTTATTATAATTACTCGAAAAATTACTAATTTCAAAATACCTACCTATTTGTTATTGAAAGAGAATCCAGAAGTAAAAGAATGATTGAGAAGTTATAACTACACACGAAACAAGCGGTCAGAGCCACGGTTGTAACGGCACTGACAGTAGGCAGAACGAGTGAGAAGAAAATGGCGGACGAATGAATGTGACGAAACAAGCCATGTTTGAACAGAGTAAGCTGTACTCAGAGAGTTCATTGGCGGTCGCGTTCTCGTGCGTTTTTAAGAGAGAACAAGAACGGTTACGAGAACGGCCGAATGTGCGATAGAGATGGAACATCCTAACATTATGCAACGTCATGTTGTGTCTGATACGTTCATTACTCTGCGTACATACGAAGTAAAGTACGTCGAGTAGCATCACATTACGACAGCACTCTCGTTCTCCTGCGTTCTACTGTTACTTATAGTAGATAACTAAGTTTTCATATGCGCAGTTTAGATCACCGCGTAGTGATTTCATGAAAATGAGCGAGTATTAGGTTTTCATGAAGACCAAAATTTTATAAATTAAAAATATTGACAACAAATAGAAGAAATATCGAAGACATCTTCAAATAATGTAAGAGTATTACATTTCAGATTTCATATAAAATGTAGGTTATGAAATTTATGCGACGTTGCCAGTTTTACGCGGGACGCCTTTTGAGTCAAGTAGGCCGCTGACATGCCGATTTTACCCGAAGTTAGCCGACCGCGCTCAGCGAGCAGACGTGTCAGTGGCTATTGTACGTCATGATGATGTCTAAAATAGACACACTGCCAAGTCTTTGTTAGTATTAGGAGCTTTGATACTATTAGGATCTACCAAAGACCTAGCAGACCTGCGGATACTGAACCATGAAAAGACATGTTGCCTTTGATCCGGTGAATGTGTTCCAGTTTTTTAGTTAATATCCATAAAGCGTCCCTTCAATTCTCCACAGTGGAAAACTTCACCACGTCCGAGGTGGTGAAGTTTTCCACTGTGGAGAATTGAATGTGATATTATTATATCGAAAAAAAAATGTCATGGATGATAAAAAAAAGTGTTTGTTTTACAGATTTCACAAATTTAGATACTAAAAAGAATAAGAAACCACTCATTCCATGCAGAACAGATAGCAACACACCTGAATATCAAAAAGTTCTTTGCGTGCGTGTGACTTATGATACGTACAAAAGTATAATACTCGGGAAATATTCATACATGAATTCGTCACGTGGATAAACCATAAAAATCCTACAAAAAACAGCAGTATACTAAAATTTAATCGATTTAATTTTTGATCCTTGATAGAAACAAACTAACAGAATGAAATATGTAATGTAATCATGGAATTAGAAACGAAGAAAAAAAAAGCGTAACATTGTGACCTAATGACGTAAATGCCAGACAAAACAAAATGGCGTCAAGACGAGTATACGAGAATTTAAAGGCAGCGAGATCATCATTACGTAGTTATGTAAGTATTTACAATTTGAAATGATTTTTTCAAATTGATGTGAATTTATAGAATTATAAATACAATTTAGTACGCGTATTACGTAGACAGCATACATTAAAATATTCTCATTCTGCAGATAAACTTAGATATCACTATAGAAGGAGAAGTTCAGCAACGCGGCTCAATAGTTTATTAATGTTTGATAAACCTGCCCTGTACACACGTATGCACACACACGAGCGCGTACATACATAAACACAAGGCCATACACAACTATAGTGGATTAAATGCCATGCGGAGAAACACATTGAGTTGTATTTATTCGCTCCTGGACAAAAAGCATTAAAATTTGATTTACCTAAACACAAAAGCGGAAGATCGAAATATTTGTACTGATTAACATTGCAAAAAGTGAATATTAAAAACATTAATACACAGAGAACCCATAAAATAAATAAAGTATCAGTGATATCCGTTTTAATAACAAAATGCGATGTTGCCATACCGTCGCGTCGCGTAGTAGGAACGACACACACACATATATACAAAGAACATATACATACATTTGAAAGTTATTTAGTATACGATGATAGTTCAAGATATCTTTGAGAAGACTAAATTATCTCCTACGACTAATTAGGCGATAATTGTTACAAAATCTTAGTGTCTTTAAGAGATTTAAAAAAATAAGTAGGTGAAATAGTTAAACTTGATAGTTCACCAGTAGAACTTCTCTGGTGATAGATCACTGATGAAGATATTAACAAAAGTTAGAAACGTCGTTAATGTGTGGGTAGGATGAAATAAAGAATTCTGAAAAAGGACGATTATGCTAATCTAAATTAATAAAATCTTACCAGTATGGCGAAACTGGACTTCTGGAAGTGGGCAGTGAATTGCAGCGTATGTTGAACGCAAAGAAACTACTCTGAGTAGAGTGAGTAATCGAATGTTCTTGTTTACGCAAAACTCGGCCGTATCGTACAGTTTGCGCCATTTTGTCGTAGTTTCTTTGACGAGTTGAAGCGAGATAGCGATATTACTCTTTCCACTAGCAGCGTCGAACTATGCTACTGCTGCGGTTCAGTTCTTTATTACTCCCTCTGTACTCTTACTGGTTTTAAAAGTATTATAGTAATTTTATTGGATGGGTTACTGACATCTAATTTTGATTCACATTATTTTGTGGTGACATGCTTTAATGATATTTTTTTTATTATGATAAGAATCCTGAAAAAGGAGTTATTGTTATGATTTTCTATTTTTATCTAAACTATTATCCATACAAAACTTCTGTTAAGTCGCCCCACTTGTCCATTACATGAGTCAGCAACAGCTTTTGCTCATTCGCCTACAAAATACTACAATCTTACGGGAAATCGAGAAGGTATTTATACTTCTGAATTTCATTGTATGAGTCAGTTATCCTCTACTTTTCTTATCCGCTCCCTCCCTCTCTCCCTTTCCGTCAAATATGCTAACAACACGTCCGTAACTCTTCCATAGCGGTATCGGTGATGAATCACTCGAATTTTAGTAGGTATACCTTCGCATGAAACAGTGCTATTGCCCAAAATAACATTAATTGTTTGTTGTTTACGGATAGACAATGTAAAGGTCGATTGTTAACGCGTGTTACTTCTATTCAATCATTTTTATTCTCAAATTTCGGTGTTCTTATCTCGTAACCTATAATTTCTACACATACATACATATATTTCGTATTAATTTTTATGCTACATAGTGTTTCTTAAATTAACCGCGCGATGGCAGTTTTTTCAAATGTCAGATACACATTGTTCTGATTGAAATAATGTTTTCTATCCTTAAAACAAAGTAATGCGTATTATTTATTAATCTCATCATCTAAAATCGTTAACACTTTTATGATATTTTTTAATTAGAACTTGATTAATATCTTGGTATATGCATCATCATCTGCCCTTTTCCCAATTGCGTAGGGTTGGCACACTATGTACTACTGTTCCATATATCCTGGATTGTACTGTAGTCAATACTGCAACTGGTTTTGACATAGTTTTACGGCCGGCCGTCTGCCTGACGCCAACCCTCCTCGGGAATATATGTATATACTTATATAAGGTATTTAATATGACATTATAAAATAGCACAAAATACACGAAATTTGGATTGGATTGTTTCTGCCAGAAGTAGAGGGTTCAGTCTGCGCTCGAAGTTCAAGTGCTAATGTCACATACTGATTTGTTTCAACAGCACAGATGATGATAGTAGCCCAACATTAGACTCGGGTCCAATGGGTATTCCAATCTGTGCGTAGTTGCAGATCTGCTGCTGATCAAATGCACCACC
>DWLR01004669.1:0-11802 GCA_018246295.1 Papilio alexanor hazarajatica | reverse complement strand
ATATACGGATATATATATATATATATTCCGTATATAGTGTAAAAAAAATTAAGTATATAAATATACATGATTTGAGTATATCACTGTGGAACATTAATTTTAATACATTTAATTATATATACTGTAAGGTTTTGTTATTATACTTTCAGATAAAAAGGCTTAAAACAGAAGAATTTACTAAAAAAGAAAAAATTGGATTCCTTACATCACTGAAAGTACAATCAATTCCTTTGTTTAGACCGCCTTATTTAAAATGGATGGCACTCAACAGTTCCATCTTCTTTGGTTTATTTGCGACGTGAGTACTCTGGATTTGTTTTTGGAGTTTACAATTGATGAAAGCAAGCCGTATAAAGGTTTTAGTTTTTAGTTAGTTTTCTAGTCACTCAATTCCCTAAGAATAAAGAATAGCGTGTAAAATCGAATCTCGAGAAGGACGTTTAGTTGATCCTGCCATGTCGATGCTGTTAGTGTGAAATATTTATTCTTGTTTTTTTTTTTCAGAATAAATGGTCTGTATGTTTGGATACCTGATGTGTTGAACCGCGTCCTGACTGGAGACGGCGAGGGACTCACTGCTTGCGAAGTTATCGGTCAACGATTTAACAGTGTACGTGCGACCACCTTTTACCTTACCATACTTCATGTATGATAAGGTAAAAGGAGGTAGTCGAATCGGGTCCCTTGATTTTTGGTAACCAGCGCTTTCAAAGGCGTAATCCTCTTCCACTTTCCAGCCCTTCCTCTGAGCTCGTCTTACCAGTGCCGACTCTATGAACAACATAGAGCGAGACTGTCTGGCATTTTTGTCGTCCGAATAAAACATGAAATGCCATGTTCTCTAGCCCTTTCTCGGCGCCTCTTTTCTGGGAGTTTTTGCGCTACATGTTCTTATCCCACGAACTCCTCTGGTAAGATAAAGGATGCCAACTTATTAGGTTGGAGATGTCTATGAATAGGGATGTCCATTTAATATCAGCTAAGCGCTTGTTATGTTCCTTCTTTGATTAAATAATAACCTCAAATATATTAACATTTTAACAGTCTGTTTGATTTTTTATTGTTTTATTGTTTATGATGTTTTATTTTAGACAGCAGATGACGCTGAGTGTGACGACTCGATTGATACGATGACGTTCCTTATCAACTCGGTGGCAAACATCGCCTGCGCCGTCATCGCAATCACAATCAGTAGCACCGTGAAGATCATTGGCAAGAAGAACTTGCTCATCTCGGTGCAGATGATAATAGGTCTCTTCTGCGTACTGGTCAACGTCGTGACGCAAGATATACTGTTTGCTATATTCCTTTCAGCGATAGCGGTGCTAGGGTTGGCGATTGGACCAGTTAATGCATTCGCTGTAGAAATTTTCCCAACGCATCTAAGGTTAGTTACAGTTCCTAGGAGACCGAAAGGTGTGATATATAAGGATGCCATACGCAATGTAAGTCTAACTAGGCATCTAATGTATCGCAATTAAACGTGTTTATTGCACGAGGGGTACTGTGGCGGAGTGGGAATTAAAGATCTTCTTGCTATGATAATCAAGAGAGTCATAAGACTTGAAAATCAAGTTTATATGTCTAACGTCATGCAGTAGATGGTAAGCTTGGTGACCAAATAGAATGTAAGTAAGAGTCGGGACTTAAATGATTTTGTGAATTTGCATCGCAAATAGTTGTCAACATGTAAATGTTTAATGTTGAACTTTCTGACATACCACGAAAAATCATTGCTACTACTTAAGGAGCTTAGTAGCGTAATACGCTATTTTGTCGATTTCGATAAAACATAAAGTGGTTATCGAGGCGTGGCTCCTATTTACTATCACAAGGTTGAAACAACCTCACATTTGAGCTCAATGTTGTGTCATTTATAATTATGAGATTTTTGTTAATGTCATTGAGCTTAAATCGAGCCATGGGTTAATAATAGCAACTTTTTCTGTATTTACATTTTTACTTACAACAATAGTCTTAAAATTTAGTTTTGGTACACACATATTTGACTGTCTAAATCCCTGTTCTATAGGTGTTATGTTACATGGATATGCTCCGTAAACCATAAACCATACCATGAATTTAAGTAAGGCTTCTTTCATAAAACCGTTACTATGAAAAAGGTCCCCACATAAATATTTCAATACATATATGCAACTTCTTGATCGGAATATGTCAAGTCCTCTTTTCCCATAAGTTCAACCCATTCATTGCATCTGTGAATGATAATTTAAAAAAAAGAATACACTAGTTATTTATTAACTATATTATAATAATTAAATGCCTGAAATACAATAAACACTTGTCGAAAAAAATTATCAATAGTTTATATTGTGCAATTGGTACCTCACTAACGTAAAATACTGAATAAAATAATCATCTTATTAAAACGTCTATGACGACTTCACAAACATTATTGTTGTAAATAAATGCTTACTTCCCAGTATGACTGCCGTTATCTAAAGGGAATTTCCCCGTAAGTTATCTTTTGTTGTCATTTTTACAACTTGCTTGGCATCCACATATCTCGCATATTATGAACCGATTTTTATACGGATTATATTAAAAAGAAACAATATTTATTATATACATTATAAAATTCATAAAAAAAATAATTCACAACATAATTTGGTTGACAAATGCTTTATGTTAAATGTGAGTTGTGGCAAAAAGAGAAAGCGTACTGATGGAGTGTGATACCAATATCCGCCATTAATAGCGATGCAAACAAAATGTGCACAAAATATGTTTGTCCTAAGTCTTGCTAGCCTGTAGTTTCTTTTAATTTGTTATTATTTTATTTACTTTGTTTTTGGCTTTCACACTTTAGTGTAAATACACTAAAGTGTGAAAGCCAAAAACAAAATAAATAAAATAATAACAAATTATTGTGTTTTGAACTTGTCAGTGGCTAAATAACCACTGACAAGTTCAAAACACTTAGCGTTGGCGCGCCTGTCAAAGAGTATAATCCAGAAATCAATTTATTATTTACAATAAAGACTTTGGAGTTCATAACAATTTCAGAGAAAAAAAAACAAACAATGAGATCTTCTCTCTTTATTTTTTAATAGTAAAGACAAAGATGACAGTAATAAGTTTTATTATGTTCTTGCAGAGGCATGGCAGTCAGCTTATCAATGATGATCGGTCGTCTTGGATCCGTAACCGGAGCTAATGTTGCGGGCCTCATGTTAAACGCAGTCTGTGAAGTCACATTTTATTTCTTTGGAGGATTGTTAATGTGTAAGTTGAAGTTTTATTTTATTTACCTACTCCATTAAGAGCATACGTATACGGTATCGAATATATGTAGCAGTTGATTACTACTAAAACATACGTGTATATATATTGTCCCACTATTTTTAAAAATATTATCCTATATGAGAACGCTTATTTTCAATGGGCTTTTTTGTAATAATTTTGCAAGAAACATTATTACAATTATAATTAAAAAAATAATTTAAGGTTTAGTAAGTGTGACTAAGTTGAACCGGTGTTTTTTCCAGTTTGCGGTTTGCTGTCGTTCCTAATGCCTGGTTCCAAAGCGAAACAAACCAAAGAAGCGATAATGACGAAACTGTGAAGTTATACAGACAGAAACGAAGGATCATAAATCAATTGTACAAAGTTTACACACCTTCTTTTCCTCATACCATCTTCAGTTTAAAACTATGAACATTCAGGACAAGAATAAAATTGAACTAATTTGTTTTTTTTTTTCTTTTTTTTCAACTTTTTACCATAAATCTAAAATTAATCAATGCGGTACCAAAGTAATGCAATCTAACAATATTATTGAAGAATTTACGTTTTATATTCTATTTACTCCTGTTTCACTGAGATATTATATTGTAATTTTCAGCGCTAACTGTAGTTTTATCCTGATTATCCATTTGATTCGGAAAAAACTACATATATCATCTTTCTTTAAATGTTTAGAAAGACTGATATGAATGATAGAAGGATTTATTAATATTCAATACATTTTTAAAGAGGAATGAATGAGTTCTAGTAAAATAAATGTTCTTTGGCCTCAAAAATTATTCAATTTGATAGCAAACCTGTTTTAACTAATACAAATATAGTGTTAAAAGAAAGCGGTCGTGTCTATCTTAAATTTTCACAATTCACATTTTTTTCTTTCTACGTATTATCAGACGTTTTCAAAATGAAATTCGGCGTATGTAAAGAAAGTAGCATTACCGGAAGAATAGAGGAAAAATGTGTGTACAATGCTGAGTTAGATCAAGCCCTCGATGTAGCTGGTATGTTACTATATTTTTTTACCCTACGTGGTATTAGACTGCTCAAAAAAATCAAACTCAAAATGTACAAAATTTTGTAAAAAAAAATCCTTTCATAATTTTTCAGGAATAGGTTGTTATAACATTAAATACTGCTTATTATTGGTATTTTTCTCAATATCAGCTACAATAGAACCGTTCGGATATAGCTTTGTTTTGCCTGCAGCTAAATGTGATCTGCAGATGACCGATGTCCAGCGGGGATTTATTGCATCAATACCCTATATAGGTGTGTATTTTCGTTTTATATATGGATATAGTAGCTTATTTGTACCGAAGAATGATATATTACAATATTGTAGGTAACACAGTAAGTCAAAATTTAGCGTATATTTGTTGTCACCTTTTATGTGATGAGGTGGCAAATCATTTCAATCAAAAATCAAAGATTTTTCAAGGATACAGTAGTATACTCCTTCCTTAAAAGCAGGCAGCGCATCTGGAGTTTCTATGGTTTCATTGATGTTCATGGTCACGCGATCTGTTGGTTGTTTGCGCCCTTATCCACTAGAAAATACGAACCCCTAACAACCAATTAAATCAGAAGAGTTGCTGCGTCGTCCAGTTGGTTGATTTTACGCGGAAAAGTCACAACAGAAGATGATATGGATTTAATCTGCTACTAAATTAATGCGCACCGTTTCGATCCCATCACCACTTAAGATCATGCGAGATCGTGGTCAAGCATTAGTTTATTCGTTATAAAAAAAAACACTATCACGTCGTTTATGAAATCCCCGATCGAATCGACTTGGCTCATTTATGCAATATTGGATATTGCTTTAGACACTGTTAATAATATATTTGCTAGTTTGTATTATAAAACTTCGTTAATTAAAATTTTCTATTACTTAGGTGTAACAGCGTCTTCATTTCCCTGTGGCTATCTTATCGATACATGTGGAAGGAAAAGATCATTAATGTACAGTTCTCTGTTAGCCGGTATATTTTCAATAGCATCTGCATTTATGCCAAATTTAGTATCGTTTGCTGTTTGTAAACTACTCGCATCGTTGTGGTAAGTAATACATTTAAAATACATATCTTATACAGATAAAATATAAAGACTGAAAATTGTATGCACAGAGTCAAGGTTTAATTGATTTTCATAAATACTTGCGGTATTTGTGATGTAAGGCTTGCATATTTTTTTAATTCTCAAATATTATTTGCCTCTCCGCTAGAGTCATAAATTCTCGCCTTCACGGGCGCCAAACTAACTAATCTATACGTGTAGTACTATAATTTGGAAGCAGAATGACTTCTGTAAAATCAACTCAATAATTCTAAAACAATTGAAAAGAAAATACTCCCTCCGTCTGCAAAAACGGTATACATTTGCAAAAAAATACAATAAAACTAAAAAATAACATGACAAGTATATTGTTTTAACTTTTTTAGAAAAACTATAATTAAAAAAGAATAATTTTGTTACAATACTCCCTAAATTTAATTAAAATTTGATTTAGCCTTATTGTACGCTTCTTTTAACTTGTTCTCTTTCATGTGCTGTAATAATTTTTCCAAGATAACATGACGTTTTTTGTGCTCAATTGTTTATATTTGGAATCTCTTCTTTTTAAGTTTATCATTTCATCTTCGGGATTTTCCATATTGATTTTGCAGCTGTACCAATTTTATTTTTCATAAAAAAACGAATCTTTGATCGTTAAGTTTTAAACAAAGAAGAACATCACATCACACATCTCAGCCTATGATCGTCCACTGCTGGACATAGGCCTCCCCCATTGATAACATCATTGGGGAGAAATGTGCCATAATCGCCACGCTTGGCAGGCGGGTTGGCGATCGCAGTATATTCCACCGTACTAAGAAAAGGACGCTGCTGCCCGTCCTCCGGTGGTCTTTAAATCCAGACTCAAGACAAACAGACATGTTCATGCACACAAATGTTTGTCCTGGGTGGGAATCGAACCCATGACCTACGGCGCGACAGGCAAGTGTCTTGCCACTGCGTCAACCGGTCAGTCAAGAAGAACATGACGTATGTCAATTATATTAGGTTATATTACTTTTAATATAATAATATTATGAATGTTGTCATTTGTTTTCTATATTCACGATAATCTACGATTGTTTTTAAATGTATACCATATTTCCGGACGGAGGGAGTATATAAGTTACAAGTAAAAATGAACAGAATTTGTGTTAGAGCAGTTCTTTTTTAGTAATGTGTTTACCGAATAAATATACTAATTATCGTGTTGTTTTTGTAACTACATAAGAATTACTAGAAAATCAGTATTAAACATTGACGAAGAAAAACCTATACTTTTACTAAAACCTCTGCAAGCACTCTTTTTTTAATTTACTCGTTAGACGAAATGTTGCTGTTATCCAAATGCACGTATTAAACGCAACGTCAAACTAATCTGAATTTGTGACTAAAATATAAATAAAACCGGTAGCAAAAATAGTAGGTTAGCAGCTACAGCGAAGGAAGGTCTTAAGTAGAAAGTAGCAAGCAGCTTAATAATCAGTTGTAATCTTTGTTCTAATTTAAACTGGCATTGAGTTTTTGTTTTAGTAACTGAATTTATTGTTAACCGAAAACTTGACGGCGAATAAAAAGTAAACATGAGCATTCTTAAATTACATAATGAGTTTATAAAGTTAACTGTCTCATCTCATAAATATGAACAAGGTCATAAAAATGTACATTGTGTAACATTTTAAGACATCTAAAGAGCAAACAATGACATGCAAAAACAGTGTTTGTCTATAGTTTTATTTCTTGACTTTTAATTTTCTTATATTAGCGAATAAAGTAAAAGGCACACAAGTAGAAGAATTATCTTTATTCAACCAAATTATACACGATACTAGCTATACCTAAGTATGCTGAATAATAAAATTAACAATTATTAGCATTTAAATGGATTATTGAAATTTTAGAGTAGGTTTAGTGTTGGTAGGGTACCCACGCTTTCTTTTTAGTCCTTTTAGTTTAGAATGCAGCAGTATGGCAAGACCCAATATGTATTTACACAAGTATCTCTTTTAAAGAATTAAGGACGTCATACCGTATCCGCTTCTATGCAACGAGCGCGCCTGTCGCCGTTATCATTAAATTATGATTCTACAAACAAGAAAACTGAACTCCAAACACTTATTTATAGTACGCGTTTTAATTTTTATAGCTGCTTGAAAATTACAACCCGAAAGTGTCTGATATGGAAGCTTATAATATTTGTTATGCCACTGTTAATAATGTGTCATTATTTATAGTAATTTTTTTATACAAGAAGGTGGCAAACGAGCAAGCAGTCACCTAAGTGACCGCTACCCAAAGAAATCTCTATACCTACCTTTAATAGACAAAAAAGGGGATAGGCAGATAAATGGACATTTTCGTTTCTTATCATCCCCTTGCCCATCAAATCCGGGAAGTGGAAGAGGACTAAAATTAGGCCTCCGGCACCTCACTCATCAGACGAAACGCAGACAACTTCTACTTTACTCCTGTCTTCTGTGAGGTCGTGGTATTTCACTACTACTATCAACAAAATAACTAGCAATGAAATAAATAGCAAAATTACTAATAAATATTCGCAACCGTTCTGAAGTTATACGTGGACATACATGGAACAGTTAAGTTTTTTTGTATATATTCCACTACATTATAATTAGAATGTTGAAGGGGCAGAGGCTTTCTTTTCTACCTTTCCCATACTTCCCTTGTGACTAAATTATGACTAAATAAAATGACTGTTTTGGCTTATGGCTAAATATAATAATTGTATGAATGTTGATCGCAATATTTTTACTTATCGTTTGTCAATCATTTTAAGCATGCGCCCGACAGTTAATTATTTAGGTTCTAGGGTTGACACGTATATCTTTCATAAATTTTACTTTTCCATCGAAATCACATGTCTCTGTTTGATGTTTGTTATATAGTGAAGGTAGTAATGTTTTCTGTGTAGCATACCGCCTTGTTGTACGATTTGTCAGTCGTCAAATACTCGAAATACGAAGAGCAAACTGTCTATCATTCTCCCAAATAAATACCGAAGTTAGAGAGATAGAGTTATAGAGAACTTTGAGGTTAGAACCATTTACATCAACCGTGTACATGTCACAACATTAGTCATCCCTTAAGTAATTATATTTTTCACTTTATATTTATTTTATTTCAGTATATCCTGCATTGCAGCCACACCATACGCATATATTGCTGAGATTTTGCCACGGAGATATAGAGATGTTGCGGCATCAGTTATGAACCCTATGCAAATAATGGGTTCTGCTTTGGTGCCTTGTAAGTTTGTCATTATTCCGGTATTGTTGTTCCGGTATTCGTTTTGTAAACATCATTATAACGTTGCTGCGAAATACGAGCGGCTCCGGATGGGCACCATTTGGCGCTGTTCGTTCGCAGCGGGTAAATTTTCCTGAGCGCCATTTGGCGCTGTTCGCTGAAAGTGAGCATTTATAGCTGAGCGCCTAAAGGCGCTGTTCGCCGCGAAAAGGATGGTGGATTGCCTTACAATCAAATTGCTTCTAATGAAAGAACAAAGTGTCGCAGAAGGTCCGAAATATTTATGCCCTTCATTTATATCATCTCAATACTCGAATCATCAATTAAACGATTGCGGGTTATAATTTGATGGCAAAGAATAGACATAGACCCTATACATTGTCACTACGTGTTCAAAGATTAACAAAGTAGAGTGACACGCCGGGTGTACATAGACCAACTAAACTAATAGAATGGACATTGTCATTGTATCACTCAAATATATCTTAGTTTCGTCACAAGTTTGAAGAACGGATTCTATTATTGAAACAATTATGCATAAAATAGACGATAAGTTAAAGCTATCATAGAAGAAATTAAGGAATTAAAATCAAAAGTACAAGAAATGAAAAAAAAATAGTATATGAAAAAAGACAAGAAAAGCAATATTGTTATCATTTATGGGCTACTAGAGGATGAAAATTCAACAAAGGATTAAATTAAAAATATAAATATATAATAAGAGAATTTGCTAAAAAAATTAAAGAGTTCAAAATTATGAAATAAATATAACTTATCGTATTGGCAATCCAAACAAAACCAATAAACCAAGGCCTACTCTCGTATCCTTTGTGAATGGTTGGAGAGAGAATGAAATCTTGAGAAATAAGAAAAAATCCAAGGATGTTTATATCGCCGAAGAATCTTCTAAGGAAGTTGTAGAAACGCGGAAGTTATAGAAAAGTGGTAGTAATACCACAACTCCAAGAAGAGAGAAACAAAGGAAATTTTGCCGTTGTAAAATGCGATAGACTAATTATAAAAAAAAAACAGTAAAAACGAGAAAGAAAAAACAGCAAACCACACTCTCGTCGAAAACTAACCAAACAAATACATTTGACTTAATGACGGTTCGGTGTAATTCTGATTCAACTCTCGCAAAAGCCAAGTGACAGTAGTAATTAAATACCGGAGAACAGGATTCAGAACCTAAAAGTAAACAAATGTAAACTTATAAAAAACAAAACCCTTACTCCAAGCCGAGGCCCTAAGTCAAGGTCATCGTGGGGGAGAATAACCACGACCCTCTAAAGATAAGTAAAAATACCGATAATGAGTATCGGTATTTATATATATATAGCTACATTTAATGCAAGATCATTAAGAATTCTAAAGAAACTACTGACTGCTAGAATCCGCCATTTAGGAAGTTAAATGGGATATAGGAATTAGTAAAGTGACAAGACAAGAGGAAGGGTTAGAATACTGTGGGGATAATATTTGCATTGCATAATAAGGGTGAAACGCAAAGATTATACGGATCATAATTTAAAAAAAGATTAGCCTGTGATATTGAAGAGCTTAAAGCGATTACCTAAACAATTTCCAAAGAAATTTTTATCTAAAGAAGTTCCAAAATTTAACTTTGTCTTACAATAAAGATGAAAAATAGACAATTATTCAAGCCTACTCGCCAACTCATATACACTATGGTTCACCACAGTGTAAGGAAGATATGAAGAGAGTTCTAAAGTTTTACAAATAGTAAATTGCAAATTACAAATAGCATTTTTAATAGTAATTAAAAATGCTTATAAAAACATTACAGTAATGGGTGATTTTTAATGTACTAGTGGGAATATATGACGGCGAGGGTGAACAATATACATTAGGGAAATACGGATTTGGTGGATCGAAAAAGGAGTAAAAATGAAGTAAAGTTAGTAGCATTCGCTTTACAGAACAAACTATGTATTACCGACGATTTTTAAAGGTAAAAGATAATAAAGAAATGGATCTGGATTTCACAAAAATGAAATTGATTTTATACTGACTTACAACACCAAGGTTTTTAAAGACATTTCTGTCATACATAGTTTAAATTTTCCAAGTTAACAGGTGCGCCTATTAAACGAAATAGAAGATAGCGAAACCCTCTTGACTAACCTTAAAGCAATAATAGGTAAAAATAATTGTACATCAGTAGAAGAAAAGTATAGAAAAATTACAAAAATACTGAAAATGGAAACAAGAAAAGTTAACCCAATCAGTAAAAGAACAATATCCTCAGAAACACAACAACTACTGCAGGAAAAAAACTATTGCAAGGGAAGAAAAACCGCTACTGACTAGTATAGAAAATATCTAAAAGATACAGCCTGCACCCAAAATTCTGAAGAAGGAGATAATAAAGACAATAAACTCACAAAAGAATAATAAGATACCAGGTTCAGGCCACTTCTTAAATCTACCTTACCCGTAATTGCTCCCATATTAACGGAATTGTTTAACAGAATTGTTAAACAATTCCGGAGACTGGACCAAATCAACGATTATCCTAATACATAAAAACGGAGACAAAGGAGAAATAGGAAATTATCTTCCATAAGTTTGAAAGCAAATATTTATAAAATGTTGTGACAGTATTAGATGAAAATCAACCCAAAGAACAAGCTGGTTTCCGAAATAAATTTTCGGCAGTTGATCACATACCTACATGTACTAAGACAGATTTTGCAAAAATATAACGAATATGATAAAGTGTACAATTTAGGATTTGTCGATTAAAATATATCTTACGACTCTTTGGAACACCAATAAATCTGGAAAGCATTACACGAACAGGGCGTAATGGGAAAATACACAAACTTTTTGAAAAAAAAAAAATATATATATATATATATTCCACAAGTACGGCACAAGTTTCGAAAAAACTGGCCAAGAATTTCCCATTAAAGGGGCGTACGACAAGGCGATCCCATCTCTCCTAAGCTATTTTCAGCAAGTTTAGAGATGGTGTTTCCAAACTAGAATGGAATGGAAAAGGACTCAACATTAACGGAGAAAACTTATATCACCTACGCTTTGCCCGACGACCTTTTTTGATTTTATTTTCGGAATATCCAAAAACTTTAGAACAAACGTTGCAACAATTAGCAGACCAAAGTGTGATAGCGGGCCTATCCATAAACGCTATGAAAACGAAAATAATTCCTCAAAGACGTATAACATATT
>DWLR01004668.1:0-11802 GCA_018246295.1 Papilio alexanor hazarajatica | reverse complement strand
ATATATATATATATATATATGTCGTTCGATGAAGTCAACGCTTTACGCCGGCCGAGGGAGCGAAGCGGGACACTTCTTCTGTGGCTGTCGGCTAGAACGGACGTTGAACCATCACGCGTTACCTGTCTCGTATTTTGTGTGAACTCATTATGAACCCGGCTACCAACTGCGACCCGTATCCGCCATCATATATATATAAACAATCATTGTCCATGTTCCATTTTCACAAAGGCCTCCTCCATTTTTGACCATATCATTCTGTCGCTCGCTGTTCTGGACCAGGCACTCTCCGCTACCGTTTTTATCGCGTCGGCACATCGAGTACATGGTCTGCCTCTTTTCCTGATCTTGTGTTTCGTATACCAGTGCATTATTGGTTTTGACCATTTTTCTTTGCCTCTGATTGTGTTGCCCGCCCATTTCCATTTCAGCTTTTTGGCTACGACTGTTGCGTCTTTTGTTCTGGTATGCTTCTTAATATTTGAAATTCTTATTCTGTCCGACAACCTCACCCCCATCATACTACTATCCATGGCATTCTGGCACGTTGCTAGTTTTTTGTTTTGAGCCTTTGTGGTTGCCCAAGTCTGGCAACCATATGTCATTACAGGTAGAATGCAGGTATCGAAAAGTTTTCGCTTGATAAACATATTAATATCTTGATTAGTCATAATATCTTTGAAGCTCCAGTATTGTTTCCAAGCGTTTCCCACACGTCTATCTATTTCTTTTGAGGTTGCGTCTGTTGGCGAGATTAAGTGTCCTAGATAAATATATTCCTCGACATATTCCATTATATTGTTGTTTACATAGATAGGTTTCTTTTCTCCGTTTGTCATGATTTTAGTTTTTTGTGTATTCATAACTAGCCCAACCTTTTGACTTTCTCTATCCAGATCATTTAGCATTACTTCTAATTTCAAGGGTGATGTTGAGAAAACTATCAAGTCGTCCGCGAATCTTAGATGTGAAATGTTTTCGCCATTTATAGAGTTATCCCGTCTTCCTCCCAGTCTAAGTGATGAAAAACTTCTTGTAGAACAGCTATGAACAATTTCGGTGATATAGGATCGCCTTGACGGACGCCTCTTTTTATGTTTATTTCTTTCCCTTCTTTTTCCAATTTTGTTCTTGCTTTGCTGTTACTGTATACTTTTTTTTAAGATTCTTATGTATTTGTTTTCAATACCTTGGTTGAAGAGTGCTTGCCAAATTATGTCATGTTCAAGGTAATCGAAGGCCTTACGATAGTCTACAAAGCAGCAACAGAAAGTTATATGGAATTCCTTGCCTTATTCAAATAACTGTTTCATGACATAAATGTGGTCTATGGTCGAGTACCCACTCCTAATTCCCGCTTGTTCTCTCGGCTGATTGTCATCTAATGTCTTGGTTAGTAGTCTATTGAGGATAACTTTAAAAAATACTTTATAAATGTTCGACATAATACTAATGGGTAAAATATTTGCTTAAGCGTAATGATAAGCAAAGAAAAGACAATTTAAAAATATTATTTTGGATTTTCCTTATAGCGATCCCTTGAAAGCGTGCGAAGCCGTTGTGGCAACATCTAGAGTTATATGTATGTTATGTATAATGTTGTTGCGATTTTTTAGAAAGTTTTGTAGTCAAAATACATTGCCTGAACCTTCATTTTCACGTTCTATAAGATTACAGAAGCAAATTTTATTAATACCATGAAAAACTTTTCTAAGCAGTAGTGAAACAAGCGTAAACTTTTACTAAAAGGACATAACTCGTTGAAAATGTAATCAAACTTCTTTCTCGGACTTTATAATTCTTGTGATGAGTATTTTAAAATCAAAGTTTATTAACTTTGCTTTATAATAATACTTTTTATTTTCATTAGGTTTTGAAATATTAATACGTGATACCGGAAAAGCAAGCAAAGGGGTTCCTGGCCTATGCCAAAAAGAAAAATTCAATCTCTGCCTACAAATCGGGATTACGAGCGTGAGTGTTGATTTATTTTATTTATTAAAATTATCCCATATCTACAATCTTCATGTATTTTTATTTACGCTGATTTAAGCAAATGCATGAAATAAACAGAATACAGAGCGTCGGATGCGTAATATTGAATGGTAAATGGAGAAGACTGAAACAATTTGTTTATATTGTTCTCCAGAGGCAAGTTGTCTTCATATCCGTGCAGGGGAACTAAGTGTATCTTTTATTGTAACGTTACAAGAATAACTTTGGGATTTTTCTTTATTAAATCTCACTAAGAGCTCTTTGTTGTCTGCTATGAAACTTAACGTACATTTCCAGTTTTAACTGGTTTTGGTGTTATAGATACGGTGAATTATGAGCAAAGCAAAAAAAAAATTATGCCAAGAATTGAAATGTAACGAGGGTTGGTTTATTTATATTGTATTTATTGTTTAAGATTATTAGAGATTATATTACAAGATTACTGCTGGAGGGTTAATTTTGTTACCCTTAAAATGTTCTTATAAATAAATGTAACTTGCAAACGAAGTTAGAGAGAGAGAGAGAGAGAGAGAGAGAGAGAGAGAGAGATTTTACATAGGCTGGTTTATATTTCTGTACTACAAATACTATTTGACGATAATAAGAGTGGCACACGTCACATGTTAAGAAGGTAGAAACAGATAAGTACTGTTTACTCCAACTACTCTACAAGTAGTGAATGCTGGTAAGTAAAACAGAAATATTTATTGAGTCATTAAAATGATTGTAAAGAAACATTACATATGTTTGCTTAATAATTAAAGTAAGCCTACAAAACAGTTTTTGTAGTGAAAAAAGTTTGGTAGTATTAGAAAACGGCGCGTTCTACAATAAATTGAACAGTCTTATTCCAGGCTTACACAAACAACATTTAGTGAAATGGCCATTTGTACGTCGAAAGGCTTTCAGCGCACCGTCTTTGGCAAGTGCTATCGTTATTTATTTCCACTGCAGCTATACAATAGCGGATATTCGTACGGTTCCGCTCTAAAGAATATCCGTTGAATCATGTAAATCCTTAAATCTAAAAAAAATAACATCACAAATTATAGTATAGTAATAAATCTTGAAATTATCTTAATATCATATTTTTAGTGAAACATATATATTTTTGGTTATTTTCTGCCTCAAAATTGGTTATTGAAAGACTTGACAATAGAAATTTCTGAGTTTATATTCAATATTTTTATAAAATATCGAATACAAACTCGGAATCGAAAGACTATTTAGAACTCACTTAATGATGTATAAATTAAGGCCGAAACTTTGCTATCGCTTTCTACAAAAACTGATCGTTGTCAGAAGTTTTAAGATTAAGAGGAGAGGTGTTACGGAAACAGGTCTGTTTGTGGCAGCCAGACCGCTCACTTGTTAAAATTCTCCGAAAGTTTTGACCCTTGCTAAGGTATCCAAAGATTAAGTAGTTAAAAGTTTTGCTTAAATTTATCGCGCTTTACAGAAATACTTTTATAAAGAAATCTCAATGATTTCGAAGTATGATTTGGGACAAAACTCTATTAGTATTTATATTAATAAATACTTTTAAAATTTGCCACTTAATGCTATTTTAAGTTTCGTAATAAGATTCCTCGAATAACTATAACTTTTACTTAGTGAATCTTGCACTTCAATTAAAACCTAGGCAGATTGTAATTAATAATTTTACGTCGTCGCTGACAAAATGTCAACATAATGAAAAAAATGCATTATAAACAAAAATAATACAAAGTTCGCTTTTAGGCAGATAATGAATAAATTATAGCTGAACCATATATAAATAGCTTCACTGGAAAACTCCAACCAAAGGGGAAAGTTAAACGATTAATCCACAATGCGAGGGGCGATCAAGTCTGTGTGTGACATTTATGGTCACCATTTCGTTAAAGCACCATATCTTTATTTTAAAGTATTTAGGCCAACTTAGTTTTTTAATTTAATATTTGTGCTGTTACATCGTTTTCTTTTTTAAATAAGCAATATTCATTAACTTAATTAAGGTCTTTTAGCAATAGTTATGTTTAAACTTGAAGTTCTGAACTTGGACATATTAATATTCGCTGGACTTCTGTAACGGATACTTAATATTTTTTTTATAAATATTGGTATATGTTTTCTTAACTAAAGTACTACTCACTAGTGTGAAAATTAAATTTACTATGGATGTCAGAAGAATCATCACCCACGACCTCACGGCCTCACGGTCGGTAGTTCTTCCAACCATTAGGCTATTGTTGCTTCATTAGCTTGGTATAGACACTAATAAAATTATTTTTATTCGTATGTTAAAATACATTAAAAATGAAATTGTCGAAAAATATGCGTGTGAGTAATTGTACTGTCATGTTAAGTGTGCGTGGAATAATTTATTGCAGAAAGAATTAAGATCGTACATGCGTTCTGCAAGATAAACCCTTTAGGAATAATGCGTGGGAATTACTTCAGCTGCTATCGAATACGAAAATGTAGGAAGACATTTTTAATATTTAAGTACGAACTCTATGTTTAAATAGTATGTCTCCAAAAAGTGGTTTAGGGAGACTATGTACATTTATTTTATTGTTTTTGTAAGCGACTATAAGAGAAGAGCATGTGTTAAGTAGGACAGTAAGCAATCATACAAGAAATATACGATGGTCAACGTTTAATTTATGTTTGAAATAAGATTTTAACTTTTGCTTCCGTAAATAGATACAATTCTGTAACGGAAAATTACTCAGTTCCATTTCTAAGATTCCTAGTCCAAGTAATCAATCGAATGGGAAGATAGTCCTCTGATAAAAATATTATTACATGATTTTTATCATCAATTAATATCTAATGAATATGTAATGTAATCAATGAAAATAATTTTCGTACCATCTGGAGAGACGAGGTATCAATTTTACGTTTTTATTTTCCTTAAAAGAACGCAGGACCACGCAATGGATTTGCGACAACGGCATTAATTTTATGGGTGCGATATTTATCGGTGATATATGTGACGTTATACACGTGTCAGACTTTGTCGCTGAGGGCATAAAATTTAAGTTCTCATCTATGTATACGCCTCATTCCATTTATGAGTCAGCGATGAAGTTACTTAAATTTCATATGAAACGGGTACTTGGGGTCTTAAACTGTTCGCTAAATGGTTCGCTAGAACGAAGCAAATCCATTCCAATGTCATCCCAAACTTGGCTTCGCTTTGGTTCCGGTCCGAGTGTCAGTCTATTTTAACATACTAGGCAAATATGTAACTCTTACAGTAATCTTATTTAACTAAAACGCTAGAATTAATTTGTTAAGTCTGACTTGATGGATTTTTTTTTTTCATTTTGAAAACACTCTACTTTCATGTTTCTTAGCAATGATACACCTTAAGAATGAGAATAAAGTGTGTTCGAGAGTTACTTTGATGTTATTTGTTACCTTTGTAGTGAGCGTTAGTGCAACTAAGCGCCGTTATACCAAGAGGAGAACACAATTTAAATAGACAAATGGTTTGCGAAGGCAGAACATTATCTAGCAAGAAAGGCTAGGTTCTGGCTAATAATTCTTTTCATAAGTGAAAGTTTTCACAAATAGGGTTGGGCTGATGTTAAGATTTTGTTACGTAAGAACGTCTCAAAACGAAAATCTACTATTTTTTTACTCAAACTCAATTAACAACAGTATTAAAGTGTATGAGTCTACAGTAATATGTTAAAACAAAAACTGTTTCTTAACAATCACTACATTTACATTGTAAATATATTATGCACACTAGTTGCGAAATTACCATTTTTCGAATTATCTTTTAACAGTGATCGTATCAACATATTTTTACACAATAAAGTAGCACACGAGCAAGCGGTCACCTAAACGACAGCTACCTATAGACATCTGCAATAAACATTTGCGTGTTGCAGATGCGTTGAATGCCTATAATAAACAGAGAAGGGGATATATACAATAATGGATATTTCCTTCTCCTACCCTTCTCCATCCTCGTCAAATCGCCTTTCCTTTCCCATACTTTCCTTATCAGAATAGGGTGGGAGAGGGAAGAGAACTAAACTTAGGCATCTGGCACTTTACTCATCGTCTCATCACGCAGAAAACTTCTACTTCACGCTTGTCTTCTGTGAGGTCGTAGTATAAGGATTAAATAGAAGTTACGAGTACCTACTTTATCGCGACGTCTTGAAATTGCTATCGGGAAATGGGAATTAAAAAAATTCTTAAGGAACTTCTTTTTGAAACAACTTTTGGAAACTCCTTTTTAGTCATAATATGGATTCAGCATTTAACATCGAGTAAGTCAAAATCACCCCACTCAAACCCTCCCCCCCCCCCAAAAAAAATATTTTTCAAAAAATATTTGTAACGTTTAGCAATTTGTGTACTTGGTAGTTTAGAACGTGCTATGAAAACGAACGGGCCATGAAATTAAAGGTATCCTCAAATGCGACAAGTGAGAGCAACAATAAACGAAGGAGCGAACTACTTTGGCTGACTTCTTTGGAATTTTACTTCATTTTACCTGAATTTCTTTATACTTTAACACGTAAAGTATTATAAAGTAAGTAAATGCTATAAATATGTCAAATTTAAGAAAAAATCTGTTACATATTTACAAAAAACAACCACAATAGAATTTTAGTGATATTGGTGACGAAATCCCTTTTCAAGTTGCACTTTCAATATCTATTTATGTAGAAATTGAAAAACACAGAGACTTTTTCTCTCTATAGTCGGTACGCCATATCTGAGGATCGTGTTCTGCGTCAGCGTGGAGAGGATGATCTACTTCCCTCGGTTTCGATCCTGCACGTCTCTTACAGCTGTCTAGAATTTTGAGGATGACTTATTTTTTGCTTGATCGGTCCATATTGTTGGTATTTTTTTTATGCCTTCGGTCTTTCCAACCCCTCATCTCATTGTACGAATATCATAATTCAATCACAATATGAGTTTTCATCATCATATCCTCTTTAACACTCCGGTGTACAATATGAATCTAAAGACCTCTCACTCTTCAAAATCGATCAAGCCGTTTAGGATCTGGTCACATTGAGCCGGACAAAGCAATGTGCAAAAAAACATTACTCTCCTTTTGGGTCAGTCGGCTAAAAATCTTTAGTCATAAGAAATGGGACATAGTAATCTGCTAATAGTGTCCTGTAAAAGTCTTAAAAATACATTAAAAAATGCTATTGTTGTGTGTTGCTTTTTCTTGTTGAGTTCTATTCTACATCTTGTAACAATAAACGAAGCGAAATATGCTGCACAGTCAACATTTCTAGAGAAATGGATAAACAGACCAACCGCAGGGAATTCCTTCAATACGTATAATGAAGCTGAAAGCAGGAATTGAAGAGAAAGCACCATTCATTTCAGATTCAAATAGCACAAGGTATCGATCGAATCAAACTTAATGACGACTCGGAGTTTAGCTGCGAGTACTCGTGCACGTGCGTAAAGTAAAGTCAGAAATAATTTACCTCTGTTTGAATTAACAGTTTTGATAGTTCCGGAAGTGTTAATAAAATTACAAGATATTGTTAACGGCTCGCTTCGGAGAAATAAATACATCATTCTCCTTTTTCATAAACTGTACAACTGAAAATAACATTTTTCTCTCTTTTACACCATTGTTTGGACCGCGAAGAATTTCGTAAACAAATATTCAAAAGTCTAAAACTTAATAAAAATAACAAACATAAAAATAACCTGGTAATACAATCAAATAAACTTAACTGAAAATATTAAATACAAAGTTAGTGAATAATAAAACAAGCTAAGCAAAATTTTTGAGCTCGACTGTACATAGACATATGAATGTATCCTTAACGTCCCGCTGATTCCTAAAATTGTGTTCTGCGCCTCGACTCCTATCGATATTCCAAGCCGTCATAAAGTTTGAATCGCGATATACTTCGGGGAATTTTTAACTGTTGTTAAATATACTTTAAATATAAATAAATACTTAAGATATGCACATTTTTATGAATATCAAGGATAAAATACTTTCTTAATCTGAACAATTCCAGGTAACCTTTCCGCAGATGCGTAAATCAAACATTAAAAATCGTTTATTTATAATATATTATAATAGAAGTTGGAAGAAGGAAAAAAGATTAGATATCTAATCTACTCAATATAGAGGAGGTGGTTCCTATTGTTTACTTCTTCTCGTATTATATTAACATAATTTTTAATTTTTACTACTAAGTTTATAAAAACTTCAATGTGAAACAATGCTGGCATAAATACTTAATTTTTTTTTAACTCCAGTAAATTTAAGGACTTCAAAGGAAAAGGAAATTTAAATTGGTATTAATAAAAACGTTTATTAATACCAATTTTATTAAGTTCCTTAAAACTAGTCTCATTTAACGGATAATATTCTAGTATAAAGGTATCTAAGTACATCTTATTTGCATTAATCGCAAGAAGGAAGAAATTCAATCAGAATTCAAAGCCGGAATAAATATTCATAGTGAATGATTTTGCGTTATTGCTTCGGCTCTATTGAGCGGTGAATTAAAACTCCACTATGGCTTTGAATTAGTTTCAAAGCCATAGTGGAGTTTTAATTCCTTCCAAAATAAATGCGGCATTAATAAAATGAATATATGTAGCTTCTTTGCTTATCAGATCAGATCTTTTCAATTCAATGAGTCCATATTTAAAACGTATTTATGAATATATTTACTTACAATTTCCTTACTGTAACCGAACAGTAAGGAAATTGTAAATCTCTCAGAATGTAAGCTATCTCGGTTCCACTTCTTATAATGAGCACTCATGAAAGCTTAATTTTATCCCTTAATAAATGTGCGCCTCGTATCTGCCGTTTTCAATTTTAATTAACACATACACATAGGCGCCGTAACGTTGCTTTCACGTCCAAAGCCCAACTTTGATGATTATGCACCTATCGAATCTGCGCAACGCTTTGCTCACTTATACCTCATATATATTTTATTGAGAACTTGTCTTCAAAACATTCGCCTATAAACAATGCAACGTATAAGACGATGCCATTCCTAATTCTAGCTTTTATAGAGGT
The DNA here is from genome assembly GCA_018246295.1 of Papilio alexanor hazarajatica. Taxonomy (NCBI): domain Eukaryota; kingdom Metazoa; phylum Arthropoda; class Insecta; order Lepidoptera; family Papilionidae; genus Papilio; species Papilio alexanor. The sequence goes on along the minus strand of DWLR01004668.1, from coordinate 2,774 downwards.
ATGAGAACTAAATAACCGTGATCAACAGTTTCATTTTAAATTTTTGCCTTACTGACCGGAGGGCAATATTTTTCGTGTGTATGTTCGAATGTATGTATGTGGGTATATTCGTTCCCTTCTGACCTCCCAGAGCCTTAAAAGAAGGACCGATTTTGAAGAATGAGATTCGATTCGCATTTTTCCGGAATGTCATAGGAAATCAGGTTTTTTTTAAATTAAATACTTGTTATATGATAAGGAACATAGGAAATTGATAATAAATGATAACCGCCACCTGCGAACATAAACAATACCAGAGATACTGCAGATGCATTATATACTTTAGAGGAAGAAAAACGATCTTTTCTTAAAATACTAAATTCGATCAATTGGAAATAGCGCTACCCTAAGTTGATTACACGAAACATTTTCATAAAATCGAAAGACGTATCAAAATCATTCAGTCATAGAATTCTAATATATGTAGGTACCGACTTGCCACTACTAAACTAACTTCCAAGATAGATTGGTTGGATTTAGAATTAGAAAAAAAATCTATTATTCTGAATCTTAACAGTCCAATTTACTGACATCTAAAAGCATGTAAAATAATGTAATATTAAGGCTAAAATAGAAAGCAAGGACTGGCTTTGGTTGACAACGATTTTGTTGCACTTCTAAAGAACTAAGTTTTTAAAAACGAATAACGAAATAACGTTTAATCCATGAATAGGTTATATCAATTCCATATGTTGATACATGTTATACCAATTCACTTCATGAATGCAAACATTGCACTGCATGAGGAAACTTTCATTTTTAAATTATTTATTAATGGATCAGCAAAACTTAAACCCAAGCCTCATCAGAGTAACAAATAACAGTGAAATAAAACTGATATTGTTAGCATTGTATGCATATATGTTGTCATTATCCACCATTATTACTAATTAGGGTATCATTGCTTCATATGAAGGTTTCAACAATTAATAATCGCTCATAGAACAATGCTTTAATCTCTAAATTCTCTTCTTTGAAATGGTATGATTTTAAGCAATAACCCAAATTATGTGTCTTTTAAATTGATTAAAAATGTAATCATATGGAATAGGAAGACCAAGAGGATTTTTCAAATCTTATCAAATCGTTCGAGCTTTTTCTACTGTGCTACGCCGGTCATTTTATTTGGCGTTAATATTTGTGTCAACATTAAACTGTGATAAAAGTGGATACTCGTACTACGTCAGTTAACGTACATATATAACGTTAACTTTTAGCAGATTACATTCACCTATCATTCTAAAGGGCTGTAGGGTGGGTTAGCATAGTTAAGATATTAAAAGCTCATCTTTGTGTACTTCGATTCATTGTACGTAATTGATTCGCTATAAAGGAAAATTTCTTAATTTTCCTAGGTACCACCATGATTTTATTGATGGTATTACGAAAATGGTATATTTTTCAACACGCACATTAAGTATAGGAGGCGTGTAAAATTATCTTTAAACGATGAAAATATAATATTTACAACATAATATTTCTTCCTAACGGCAAATGGTTTTCGATTTTGCTCAAAGCTTTATGTGAACGCTAGAGCCTTTAGCAAACATAATAGCGACTACAAAAGCTCTCGAATGGAGCCAATCAAATCGAAGACAAGTGTTAAGTAAACAATAACTCTCTTGTTACACAATCTGCAGCTTCGATAGTTGTAACAATCACATTTCCTGATTTATCTTTTAAGAAATAGACGCTGTGATTATCCGTTTCTATCTATCTACAAAATCTATTTTTAACCGAGTTAAATTTTTTTGCATTTATATTTTTATTCGGATTTATTTTTTGTATATTTGTTTTTTTGCCGCAGAAATTCGTCATTATCGAACCAATATCAAAAATGTTTCTTTTGTTGGGAAGGGAATTTTCGCAAGTTGGACTCATTTAATTGATCTTGGGATCTTGGGTTTCGAAGTATACCCAAAATGTTATATTATTTTCGATAAAAAAATAGCATGTGTCAAAAGGTGTCTTGTCCTTTAAAAATCCTTTAATTACAAATACTATATTTTTCAAGTTGTTTTGTCAAAAACATTAAAACATTTACAAATTTTATAAACATCTGAAGGATCTATTTAACAATAAAATTATTATTTTAAGTTAAAGCCGAATTCAGATTCATTCTATTGGTAACATCATCTCCCTGCCCTTTTCCCACGCGCATAGGGTCGGTACAGTATATACTCTACTTCTTCTATTTGAGAAAATATTAATAAAATTATCCAGTGTTCCGCAGACGGACATGTAAGTGTTTCTTCAGATTTAAATTTTCTTTTCGGTTCCGTTAGCTCCATTCAAGTCTCGTTGCAATCTCTCTCATATTTACAAAAGGCTCCGGCAATCATGTTGATTAAAATAGGATGGATAAAAGTAGTTTCCATTTATTGAAAATGAAAAATGTATATACAAACTGCTTATAAGATAAAATTACATTACACTTGAAATTTGAAAAAATAAAATATGTTTCACAAATTGTTTTCATTATATTTGTCCAATAAAAAAATTAAATTTTTCCCTTGGTCTTATATCGAACCAAAGAAAAAAAAATCGGGTAGCGAATATCAATGCTTTTCTTTATTTAAGTGCTATTTAATATCGTTAGGTGTCGTTTTATCGAGTTTTTAAGGTTTGTTATACACTCGGCGTCAAAAAAATCGCAATTCCGAAAAAAATAATTTAAATACTATTTTAACACAACAGGCCAATGGCAATGTTGTGGTTTGAGGGTATCATTCGAA
>DWLR01004667.1:0-11804 GCA_018246295.1 Papilio alexanor hazarajatica | reverse complement strand
TTCACTACACACGGAATTAGATAATTACAACGAAAGCACATTAAAATCGACATTCAAAATAATGAAAAGGTTGTACTAAAGGCTGATTATACAAACGCTAATATAAAACCATTAAGGAAACGAGATTCTTTATCGCGGCAACAAGTTAAATTGAGGATAATAAAATATAATTTACAATGCTTCGCGGACGGAGGAGGTCAAGACGGAGTCGCGAGCCGCGTGCGCTAGGGCACGCAACTTCACTGTAAGAAGAGATTGATGTAGTCAGTAAAGTGAATTTATTACGATACAGCCATAAACGCGGCTCCGAATGGCTAATCATCGGTTAATCGCAGTTTACATATCAAAACTGTCCTGTTATTTTTATTGCAGTGACTAATTGCAAACAACTATTGCTACACAGACGCGACGTTTTGAATGCAAAAAAATGATTGAGAAAAATCTTCAAGGATATTCACAAAGCATATTTGAGTAAGATAAGGAGAAAACAAAACACTAATCAAATAAAAAAAAACTTCAATCAAGTATCAGGAGTACACAGGTCAAGCAACAATTAAGGCAGCATTAAGTTCTGAAAAGTACCAAGAATATTTTGATTTATGACTGTGACAAAAAGTAATGCAATTTAATTGTAATTAAAAAAAAGTGTTGTGCAAACTGCCGTAGTTAACGGCGTATTAATTTTTAGCAAACCAAGCAAACCTAGCCATGACAAACAAGTATGCTTACAACAAAGATATAAAAATACTGTATCATGTTGTCCATGTTGTCCATTGTCTTAAGATGGCGAAGCGCCATCTTAAGACACCTCGTGACTTAAGATGGCGCTTCGCTTGAACCAAAAATATAGACAATAAACTTGCAGTCTAGTATTTGAGAAGGCCTCTAAATTTTCCCCATTATTACAAGTAACAAATTATGATATAACGAAAAAAAAGTCATCAAAATTATCTATGATATTGCTTCATCAAAAAGCCCGAAAGGAGTCTCAATAACGGTCTCATAAAACACACGAACGGGGTACAATACTCCATAACCTACCACAAAAGTTTGACATTACAACACATTACAACGTCGATTGTTTCATTGTTTACTGTAAAAAATTTATAGTACAGTACAGTTTATGAGAGCAATGCAGCGTATTGACCTTTAATCGCCTGATTACGCTTTTTAATGGATATTTGTTAATATTTTATTGTCGACTGGCGATAAGAGGCCGTTCCTTCTTATTTGCCTTAATGGACATATATTTTACTGTAAATAATTTTATGTTCTGTTCGAATTTAAAATTTTACAACTTTATTAAACAGTTTCACAGTTATTTGCTTATTGTTTTTATACCAAAATGTGGCAAACGAGCAAACGGTCACCTAAGTGATCGCTACCCATAGACATCTGCATCAAGCATTTGAGAGTTGCATATTCGTTGCCTACCTTTAATAGACAGAGGAGGGGACAGACAGAAAAATTGACATTTCCTTCTCCTATCCACCTCCCTCCCCGTCGAATCATCTTGACGAATTATTTTTGAAATCATAGCTATTTATCCCATCACCAAGAGTATTATTAAATTAGTTAGTGTAATATCAAATTATAGCAAATAATTAGAATATGTTTAATTGTAGATATGAAACTTTATCTATAAACCTATGGTTGCGTCTCCACTAAATACAAAAAAATTGTCTTTACACTTATCTGATGAGTGAGGTGCTGGAGGGCAATTCTAGTCACCTACCTAAGAAAGGAAGAGAATTTGACAGGGGAAAGTATGGATATGATATTTTTCCTTTTTATTGCTCTTTCATCAATGGTAGACAGAGAAACTGCAACTCGTTTGCTTATTGCAGTTGCCTGTGGGTAGTGGTAATTTAATATCATGTGGGCCGTTTGCTCGTATTCCATCTATTGTCATAAAAATAAATCAGCAACCTTGTGGTGGTAAGCATGTAAACAGCTGATCTATATATGCGCGAGCGCGATCCAAGCCAGGCAGACAGCGGCCTGTAATTCGGCTCCATTCAAAGGCGCGGCTGCCGATCGCCCAAACACCGGTTGTTTGGTGATGTTGTAAATCAAATCATCAATTATCGACAATCGTTTACACTCGCGACGCCGCCATGTAAACAATCCGAACGTAAACCTGCTACTCCCGACGTTTTACAACTGTACGATTTGGAGGAAAATCGATTTTATTCGCTCGCTTTCTAATCGAGCCACGGTTAAAGTCGCGCGGAGTGCGCTAACGGACTATGATTCTGACTTTTTTTCCGTAGGAAGTGGTTGGCGGATACGACTGGAGGATGAAAGATGGATAGTATGGAGGTAAACAACGTTCCCTGCTCCTAAAGTAGGTTAGGCCCAACCCGTTTTTAACCATTAAGTCTTTCGAAATTATCTGCCTGTTAAAATAAATGTACCCGTTTGGCGTTTGTCAACCCGAACAGCGCATTAATAAATAGAACATCTATTAATGGGAACTGAACGGATTGACACAGAGTTAACGTAGCCAAAGTGGTCATAATTTACATAACCACTTACTATATTCATGTGGGTTGAATAAGTATAATCTTTTATAGGATTAATTATGTTAATGTACATTAAAATAATCAATCTCTGTAGTTTTGTGACTGAGTAATTTGAATTTAAGATTAATTTTATAAAAAATATTGAAAATGTTTATTTCTATGTATACTTTATTTAAATATTACATTACAACGTTCAGTTATATATTTTTAAGATAACTTCCTAAGTAACATTATTACTTATTAAAAACAAAAGTGTAAGTACTATATTGCTAACTTAATCAAATATGTTAACATACAATGGTCAACATCAGGTTGCTGTATTATCTATTTCTACAAATAATATATATAATATTCTAGGAATCACACATGGTCATGTAATCTCAAACTAAGCAAAGCTCGTACTGTGGAAACAAGATAACTGATATACTACGTATATTAATACTTTTCTTTCGTAAATACATACGTATATAATTATACCCAAAGACAAGACAAACAGATATGTTCATGCACATAAATGTTTTTTTATAAGTGTTCCTTTTCTTTGCATAACGTTATTTTCATAATTGTAAATGACATAATTCTATAGCATCTCTAAAAAACATTATAAATAATACTTTTATCCGATGCAAATAAATGAAGATCTCATTATAAAACTGCTGATTACGTATTAACATGATAACATATACAATTAAAATTCCTTACCTAATTCCAATCTTCCAAAACAAAATGAACTTAATAAAAGACACTCAATTGATAGTAGTAGTAAAGATAAACTAAACGCTGAACGCGAAGCCGAGTGTGGCCAGAGAAGAGCCATCAAGGCAACTGAACCCATCGGCCCGCCAACAATTGTAGCACATATTTATGCCGCTTAACAAAGCACCAACAAATTGATATGTTTATCTACAAAGGACAATAAATTCATTCAGACCGGGCCCACCCTTTAGCGAGGGGATACACCCTTCTATTTAAAAAATTGCGAAATATTACATAAATAATAAAAAATTCGGGCACCCTATGGATGTCCCCTATCATTTCGTGAGAGATAATTCTGACCATCCTATAGTTCAGGGGCAATGGTCTGTAATGCTTTAGAAACTTTAACATCATACATTATTTATATCACACATATAAATATGTAACTTCTTTAATATAAATTCTGATATGCTCTCAGTATTAACATTCTTATAGTTTTACATGTAAACCTGCTTTTCATTGATGTCTTTGTTACCCAAATGACTTAAAAATCTAATGTTTTAAATTGTAGATATAGTAGAAATTAATATCTTCCTTAAAGTAAAAGTATTAAATGACAAAACATTAAGTTTCTTCTAATTTTATACATAACTATAAGCTTAGTGCAAGTGTCAAATAATCTTAAATTGATATATTTTAAAGCTTCCAAAGTTTTAGATTTTATAAAATTACAAGTTCTACGAATCAGCTACGCAATTAAGAGCAAGCGTATGAACCAATTACGACTAAAACATTTTTCAAATAATAGTTAAAATTTAAAGTTTTACTTGAAATACGAAAGGCTCGTCCATTATCAATTCTAAGTAATAATGAGCTAAAGAATAAATTAAGATAACTATTATTAACAATATAAATCAATTTGGCTGATATCGAAGTTCCAAAGCATTACATGTCTTTCTGGTATTAATCCGGTTTTCAAAATTTGAATAATGAGCACCTAATATAGAACTCTGTTATTGAGGCAACAGGATAAGGAAAAGATAACAATGGCATGTGGTTCACAGATTTGAACACTAAAGTATATAAGTATATTATTCCAATGCCACTTCGTTTCATAGTTATACTTATGTATAATGTGTTACAGTTTCTTATGCAATGATACTCGTACAACGTGTGTGGAATTAGTATAAAAAGTTAAGTATTAATGTATGTCCCTCTTTTTTTTATAAAAATATTAATAACCCGCAGAATCACACAGAATTAATACAATCAATTCTGTTACTTAACCCCATCTAGAGAAACGATATATAATGATATAACCCCATAAAAGATTATAAAAAATATCAAACTGAATCGCGAATAGGGGTATCCTATGTTTTAATTTTTGGTACGATGGTTTGATGGGAAAAGTTATGATGAATTTTGGGGGCGTTCAATTGTAATCATGTCATAATTTATCCCAGTGGATAACTTTTTGGTTGGAATAGTTTTATGTTAAACAAAATAATACATCCATTTTGTTTAACATAAAACTATTCCAGCGGCATGCTTGTAGTCAGAGGTACAGTCACAGTCGACTCGATTAACTTTCAAGACGTTACTTAGACTAAACTTACAAACGATGAGTTAATAAAGGATTAATTAACAATATAAGGAGACATCTCAATTACTAATATCTATGATATTTTACAATTTCATACCACTTATCATTTTATAAAACAAGTGCCAGTAAAGTTACTTAATGTAATATTTAAGAGCCGAAAGTTAATCTATATGAAACCATTTTAGCAAGCTAAAAGGTTTTTAGAAATATTTACTCTTTATTACTTTGTGGCAACAAAATTACCATTAACACACAGGGGGTTCTCTCTAATACTATCCACTGGTCGTAAGTTATAAAGTTTTTTTAACGTAAGTACTTATGTATATAACATAGTACGATAAATCGTATGCAGACCGCTAACAAAAGTAACTTAAGATTGGAAAAAGGTTCCAAAAGTTTACTGGAGAATAATGGCACGAGGCCATTATTTTACAGTTTTAAGTTTTAAATTAAATATATGTTACCTATGTACAACGCAGAGTTTTGTTCGTTCCCTCATAGTTAGGTATTCAGAGTCGGCCTCGGATTACAACGGCTTCTAAATATAAAACATCTTTTTCTTCCACCGGTTAGCGGGTGGAGCACTAATTCCGTATGTTTACGACTCTCGGTCGCCAGAGCAGACCGGCCCAGATACCGATCCCACGCCGCCAAAAGTCCCTTCACACGCGCGTAGGCGAACAGTGCATCGAACCTTATAAGAAAAATTTAAAACAAAGTACATTCAAAATTATATTGAATACTTAAAACTGTCTCTTTCACAAATACAAAATGTTTTGTGTTTTCGAAATAGGTGTTACTAATTTTATGCTGAGATGTTTTCCTTTAGAGTCTTCACAAAGAAATGATTTGGCATTTCTGCAGATGTAAATTATAAAGAAAACAATCATGAATTTTATATTTTGGATAATATATTGATATTATCGTATAAGTATTTCATTCATGACTGTATGGCAATGTCCTAAGCGCACCCGTTAGCTGATACATACCTACGAGGGCATTATCGAAGTAACATTGGACAAAATTTATCGATATTACTCTCTTAACGAACGCTAGGAAGCTCTCCGATCGAACTTGGGAATACTTGTGTGTGTTATTAAGTGGGGAATCGTGTCAGGTAGAGAGGGTTCCATTTGTTGTATTGGCCGAAGCGTCGGGAAGTATTTCGATATGTAAATGGAAATGTTATGGTAGATATCACATACAGGTTTATCTTGTTTGAACCAGTATTTTTTTATATAGTTTTTGTTAACATTCTTGTACATTTGGTATTTTGTAATTATTATTTAAATTTATTCATGTTGAGTGCAAAAGCTCGATGGGTTTTTTCAACTAAAAGCTCTTTAATAAAGTAGAAAACAGTGTTATTCTTAAAGAAATGTTTCTCTCTGAGAATCGAATCCTTGGCCTTTATAACGAATCATTACACAACAACAATTGTTACATCGCATACAAGTCTAATTTGATCACTTCCGGAAACATTCGCTAGACAAAACAACTAAACACCATGAAACGTGAACCGTAGAACTGCGTAGATTTTAATCGCATAGTAAAAGCGGCACGCGCCGCGCGATCATAATGCACTGGCTACCTATTCGTTATAAATCTCAACTTTTTATACACCACTAAACCGTTTTACTGCTTATTAACACGTGTTAAACGGCTGAAGACTAAAACATTCATACAAAAGTCCAATCATTAACATTCTAATTTACTACAGTTATACTGCCTCACGGGTTTAACTCCTAATAACTAATTGCATGTGCTACGTTGAAGGTTAAGTTGATACATTTTTCGGTCATGTACTCAGTTTTTCATTTTGTGTTTAAATCGGTGTAATTATATCACTTTTTATAAGCAATAAATAGTGCTTGACTACATCTTGTCCTTATGTTAAAAGTCAAAAGTCAAGATGTTGTCAAAAGATGATATAACGCACTAATTTAGAATAAGATTATTCACTCTTCTCTTTCTCTCTTCTAGATTATTCACTCTCCTTTTCCATTATTTACGAAATAATTATAACAAATGACCAAAACCTAAAGTAACATCTTAAGGTATCGTTTACTCAATGCCCCTATTACAGATAAAACTAGGTCGATTATTATAAAAACAAAATGAGTTGTTCAACGCAGTATCAAATTTACATTAATAACCAGCGTAAATCAATTATTCGATTCAAACAGTCAACGACTTTTAAATCGTAATAAAATGTACGAACGGCAGTCAATTTATTTATTGCCTTAAAGTTGTAAAACGATATTACACGCCATAATGACGTGTGTTATTGGCGTTTATTCTAACCATTTTACCATCAATGAGCACTTATAAAACATTTATGATTATTATTTAATTAACACAAATTAGTGGCTGCGAACAATAGTCGCGTGCCAGTCCAGTGTCTATAAAACATTCATAAACACCCGTCAGTTTTTGGAGATTGAATAAATTCTTACTTTTCTTTTTTATCTGCATTTGTGAACATCATTCATGTTACCATCATCAAAAATTCATAAAATAAAATTTGTAGTTAGATTGCGGGGTTTGTACTAGAACTTACAGTTATTTACTAGATATATAATAAATCACCCTTGACTAGGATCTCGTACTAGTTTAGTACATAATCGCAAAAAAGTCCTGAGAAACGAGTTTTCTACGTAAGCCAACAATGTCCTACAATTTACCACTAGCACCGGACCGTGTAAATTTGCCCTGATTTATTTATTGCTCACACGCAATGTTAACAATGCAACGGATTTTAAAAGTGAAACGAAAAGGTTTGTCTGTGAAAGGGTGTGTGAGCATTGTACGCGCGTCCTGTTATGCAAATAAGTACGCTGAAACCGAGAGTGTGGAGCGACAATAGAGCAATATACGTTTTCGTAAATTATCTGTGCGTTAGTTAAATTACGAGCGTCCTTTGTCATGAGAAGGTTTCACTTTAAACTGTTAAAAAAAAATCACAAAGCGTTCCGATATTGTAATGAGAGCATGATTGTTACAGCAATCTTAAAGGGTGTCGTTTGCATAATGTTAATTTCTGGTCAAATATTTTGAGTTTTGTGGCAAACGAAAGTAATAACAAAAGTATTCCACTTTCATTATACCGTGAGCTTGGGTAGTGACGTTACGTTAGAGAAGTTGGCGTTATTTTCGCGTTCAACTTGTGCTATTGAGGATCACGCGAGGGATGTACGCGAAGAGCGATCGTGTCGTACATACCTCGATAAGTACGTTTACCGGTTGTTGTGATTTATATTCAGGTGCGTTCGTGTTGTCGGATAGTTAAGTTTTTACGGTCACGATAGAGGGGCCGGGCGAGTGGAGCCGACGATTTGTTTATCGCTCGTAGCGGCGCGACGACAGCCGATGACGCGGTATCAACGCTGTTATGTGGATCTCTTTATGTAAGTGTCACCTTTAGTGCCCTATTTATTGCTTTTTGGTCGCGTTAAAGTTCTCCAAGCGACAATGACGGTATCTACATTCTTACTTTTTGGTAGGAAACTAGACGCATCTACTTACCTGTAATTCAAATACAAATTTATTGGTAATTATACAAAATTACATGTCAATACGTGTTACATAAAATAAAATAAAGTTTAAATTATGACTAGAAAACAAACAAAAAAAATACAAGAAAACAAAACAAAACTCTTAAGTGGCAAACATGAATTTCTTTAGTTAAAAAAACTCTTCAACACTATAAAACGCCTCTAGAATCTAATAATTGAAGGTTTTACAATTTATAGTTTAAACAATGTTTGTTACAATACAAAAAATACGACATTAAATTAACTTATTTCTACATTTGTTAAAGAACCCTGAGCATTGATTCAGTTATTTGAATACTTCCATATAGATCTACCAATATACATTTAATTCGTAAAAAATATGCACCAAGAAAAACTATAATGCTTCTAAACAACTAGAGAAATTTGTTCTTAAATATCAGTTACCGACCGCAATTTGTCGCAAATCGAATCCAAGATGGCGTCGCTAACCGCACACAGTGAAGTCATACATCAGGGACTCCGTAATAAAATAGAAACGGGCCGGATCACAGGCTGTCCGGGCATGATTACTATGAATCACCATAAATCAAACCCGCAGTAGCCCGCAGGCTAACTCTAATTGCACTAGATCTCTCTCGAAGTTGCTATAAATCATATATTTCGGTTGTGTGCGGGTACAATTTTTGCTTTATGGGTCGGTTTTTGTGTCGTAAATTCCGACTGACTGATCTTTCGGATCTGTTTGTAGGATTAACGACGTGGTTTTATCTTTCAGCGAAAATATTAGGGACGTAATTTTGGTTCGTACAATACAGTTTTCAGTAGGACGAACAGGATACATACTAATATTAGCGGATCCGAGGAGAGGACTATAGAGCTCTAGCCCCCCCCACCCCAATCATGCTGATCGAAACTATGCAAGATGTTATGTAGTTTATTTTTACCTTGCCCAAAATATATTCTAAAGAGCTTCCCCCCATCTCAGTCCTGGATCCCCGACTGCCTACTAATCTATTGATTAGTAATATCTGCATGATAAAACGGTTAAAAACCTTACAAATAAAATCCTACTACAACCATAATAATCATCTTTCAATGTTCTGCGGCACCTTTAATAATGGAAACTACTTCGCGGTATCAACTTAAAATTTGTTATGACGTCATAATTAGCAGAAAAATTGTACCACCACCACAAAGTGTAGTAAAGGAGATATCAATTCCTTGATAAATTAAACGTGCCTTCTGACGGGCAGCAGTCAATATAACTCGGTCGTTGGTTCACACGTACAGAGTCATTTGGAGAGTTAATCCATCGTAATTGACTCTCGCTGAGAGAGCAATAAATGGTCATCGAGAGTGCCGATAAACTCTCACAATTAATACAATGGCTTGTCTCTATAAATCTCTGGAGAGTTCCATCGCTTCGCTGCTTTCTTCGATTTAAGGTGTGATTCTGTTCTAGGATTTCTTTTCTAATATATTATCTTAATAATTAATTTAATTATATAAAAAATTAACACCAATAACAATTAAAACAAATATTTGTTTTCTTGAGGTAGACATGGTAAGCACCGATTATTATTTTGTATGGCCCCGCTATCATTTGTGTTGCCTCATTCAAAGCTAATAAAGTAAATAAAAATTATATAAAATTTACTCAACTATCACAATATTTTCAATTTCAATAGTTATGAAGAAAAAAAATAGTACAGGAGTCCATATTTTATAATATATAAATGACTGAATTGGCTAATGTTTTAAAGATTTTAGAACGTATCCCAAGGATATCCATTATCTTGGCGAGCTTCAGCTCTGGTGGAACGACTCCGATGCTCTTGCACCGTAAATAAGACTGGCATTTTGAGAACCTCGCCTAGTATTTTACGTGCATTGGCAAATACTTACGTACAATGCGACAATAAACCGGGTCGATAGCGAAACGTGCGAATTTAAGGTCACCGGTTAGCGAAAATAAAGCTTTACGACATCATCGTAACGGTTTAATATCGTTTGCGGCATTATTTCGTCTTGGACTTTAAAAGACGCCACGCCAGCAATGGCGACTCACGATTTGAAAACAGATTTATGATCGGCCACGATAACGGGCCTGCGATAAAAATTTTGCCATACCAAGGAGCACGTATACTTTATGCTTGATGTTTGTACCTACAAAAAGTCATACTCTATAGAATATGGTAAATGCTAACTCATGTAACAATAGATATAAGTAGGTAAAGGCGTAGAGTAAACGTGGCACACGATGTCATATCGAGCTCACGAGTTTTAGTCGTGAAGGTATACCACTTAATTACTTCACAGTCACGCATCTAATGGTCAAATTGAAAAATTGTTCATGTATTGATCGTACCTACTGGAAATGTATATTTAGTTTACTAAAATTATTAAATTACTCTACGGAACAAAAGCTAAAAGTATAATAGTTGGGTATCCCGGTAGAGGCACTTCATCTTACACTAATAGGTAAGAAGAATCAACTAGAAAATGATTACAATCAAGTAAACCTATTAATGTTTGACCCGTAAACTGTTGTTATTTTTAAATATTCGTATAATATCAAAATACGTTTTTTCGTCAATTATTGCTGGAACATGTGCATCGTACACTTTTAAAATACAGTGCGGCTTCTCCATTGCTGATTTATTGATTCTAAATCTTGCGGCGTCCTTTTTCAGTCAGTTGATATTTTCGCAATCAAACGTTTGTTTGCGCAGATGGCGGCCCCACCGCGCCACGTTGGTGAACTATAAATTCTTTTAATACTTAGACTATGAATTGTCTGAATGATCTAGACTTTTATTATGCTTGAGTATTAGAAGGGAAATAAATTGAAGTTTCAAATACTTGATAGTAAAAATAATTATAAACAACATTTTCAAAGAAAAAAATCATTTTCTATCATACAAGTCATCTCACTACAAAATCATATCAAAATCAAAATTCTTTAGATAAACTTAGTAAAATAAAATACATATTTAACTTTCATTATCAGTCAGTTCTAACTCACTGCTAGACTCATAAAAAATTTAGGCGCAGGCTCTAAAAATTACATAAGATACATACCATAACATAAATCTAGACTCTACTTTTTCTGAACTCATGGAGAATTTTCCGACCTTATCATGTGTCGTTGCAAATTCAAAAGTAATAAAACTGTACTAAACTGAATACTCTAGTTAGAAGAATACAGTACATAAAACCATAAATTTAGCCACGTATTAAGAATCCTACAAACTTCACAGAAGTCGTGATGGCCAAGTGAAACTGAAAACCTGAAAACATGCTTGGGAATGCATGAAATATTTTCCCGGCTATCGCCACGAGAATAAAATACAATCTCCTGTTTGAACCTAATGTAAATATTTACCGAATATTTAGGCAATTAACATTTTCGGATCTCAGATAATCTTTAGGTATTTATCTACGTTTATTAATTACATATAGAAG
>DWLR01004666.1:0-11805 GCA_018246295.1 Papilio alexanor hazarajatica | reverse complement strand
GTTTTTCAACCTGCGGTTTTTCAGCCATTTGGAGGGTCGCAAACACTATAATGTCGTCGAAAAGAAATCAAGAAATTTAAAAAAAACACGAAAATGTTACTAAATCATATTCATGTAAAAAATCGACAAAAAAAGATACAAGGCACATTATGGTGAAGATGGCTTGTTCCTCTTCAACAATTTTATCTCATCGCGGATGTGTTTCTCTATTTTTTACCATTGCAACTAAGCTTAAATGATTGTATTAGGTTAGGATAGCAACATAACATATGTTTATTTTAAATTTCTCGAAATCATATAACATACTAAGGGGTTCTCTTCTTCTTCAAAGTGACCCCCTTTACAACAAAATAAACAAATTCAAAATAAATTCGATCACAACGTCCACAATTAACCTGATCCAAATCGGCAAACAACATTGTCATAAACGAACCACATACGAAAATTGGTTTTATAATTACTACACAAGTTTTTAATTATTTTTAAACATATGATTTTTTTATATGTTTCCGACTTTAAATTAATATAGTGTATCTCTTAAAAGTTGTATGAGGTGCAGACTAAATTGTGTTTCAAACTTTTTATGATTAATTCCATATGTCAGATTATTCAGCAGCTAAATATTCGTTTTTATTTTTTATAAAAAAAGGTGGCAAACGAGCAAGTGACCGCTACCCATAGACATCTGCAACAAGCATTTGCAAGTTGCAGATGCGTTTCCTTCCTTTAATAGACAGAGGGAGATAGACAAAGGGAGATAGACAGAAAAAATGACATTTCCTTCTCCTGTCCGTCCCTTTCCCGAACGCAACGCAGAAAACTTCACTTTACGCCTGTCTTGTATGAAGTCGTGGTATTTCACCGGTCGAGCGGGCCATTCGTGCAACTGAGGTTGTTGTTGCGGACTCTACCACTGTTAAAAATATTATTTAATGCTTGATCAATATAAAGTATTATAATTTAATGTAAGGTTATAAATACAATTATAAAGAATTCGCCAATACTTCACTGATTTGTTATCGAAATAAAATTGTTTTTTTTTTAATGAGTACTATAAGTGTTTAAATAATTCCTAGTAACAGCCATACAACAAAATTCCGTAAGCAGATATTTTATAAGAGCGTGAGCGCTTTTCCCTTGCCGGGAACCGGAAATTAATATTGTAATATAGCTTGGGCGGGCGGCGCAGCGAAGGCGGGCGTCGTGGCGGCGCCATTCACCTAATCAAATTCTATCTGACAAAATTACTTCGAGATGTTCCATTAACGGAGTGGATGCTACGATTGTTATAACTGACTTTGTTAATTCATTATCACCGACCTTCGAGTGTAATCGAACATAGAACGTAAATTATTGAAGAGTAATTTAACAGTAGCAAAGGTACCCAGCTGTATATTTACATGAATGGGTACTATCTAATTTAATAAGATAATCGATCATCTGTTAGACCAAAGGACGCAAAATTTATACGTTCTAGCTTATCTCGTGTATAATTATACTCAATTTATTTATCGGCCACAATTATACCTTTTTAGAATCGGTATGAACTGTAGAAATAAGTTGTAGTTTTTCTAATCCAAATGTTCTGTAAATTTTAGATAACACTACTGTATGTTAGTGATATTTATGCTTAAATAATAATTTAATTAGAACAACAGATGCTTTTGTAATAAAGGAAAAAATAAAAGACTTAATAGTAATTCAAATTATTTTATAACCAAGACTACATTTACCTCAAACCTGTGAATGCATATGTATTTTCGCTCCACTTACCTGCAAATAAATAACAGTTATTAGAATTTGTAAAACATGTTTTATATGCATGATATTGATATAGTTAATTGTACACATAAAATTGATCCATAAATCGATCAATTTACTGTCGATAATTGTATTAAACATTGAAATATAACATTTTGTAAAATAAAATCATATTTTATATCAATGTGCTGATGAGTGTAATACAAACACTTCAACGAATTTTTAAGAATAATTTATGTAAACACAACTCTCTCGCAATGAATACTTTTTCGCAACGAAAAAGGATAATTTGTCACTGGAGCAATTCAAACTTTTATCGTGTAAGTCAATTTATCACTGCGGTTGTGAGAGATAAATAAAGGAGGGCCACTTTGTCTCGGAGATTTATTGCCAATTTTGTCTAAGAAAAACGCAAGCACCACTACAAAGCTCTTAGTGCGTCATTGAAATCAGAGCTAAAATCTCTGTAGCGTTAAGCGTATTTTAGGTCATCTTCTTATGTAGCAATAATACAATGTAACAATGTGACAACTGCTTTTCTTTCGATCTAATTATATTCGATCTGATTATACAGAATTGTAGGACCTGACTTAATACATAACTGGAGTTCCTCTTTTTCCATCACAACGCTATTTTTGTCCTATCATGCTGAGTTACGCCTAATTACTTCTCAAGGATGTCACATTTTTCCTGCCAAACCCACCTCTTCCCAAGAGGCTTCCTCACGGATACATTCTGGCTCCTCACTACTGCGTACCTATATCCCTAATGACTTTATTCGTTTCATTCAATCGATATTTTATTTTAAACACTACCAGCTATTGACAGAGCTTAACTCTGCGTTGGCAGCTGTCATCGTAATCATGTTTCTTCGGAAGACATTTAACAACTCAAATAGTGACATCTATTGTTATGCTACAGGAACTAGTAAGACTTTACATCGTTATCAAACGATCTTTTGATAGCGATGGCTAAGAGATGGCGCTTTTAAAATTATTAATATTTTTTTACAGAAATTCATGTTTTCACGGACAAAATAAAATCGAAATTGTAAACCGTACCTAAATACGAAATTAAATTCGAATCGTTTTAACCGTTTCCGAGATAACCGATTAATCTATACAAGAATTTATCGCTTGATAGTATTCGATTTTATAAAGATTTATCTGTTCACGCCGCCGGGTCCATTCGTCAAGACATAATTCCTTCTAATGAAAGGGAAAAGTTAGAAAGAGATTTACGTGAGATATATTTCTTTGAAGTTGCTCTTTGACATTTCCTGTGCACGTCAAATCAATCGAATACAAAACATGAAGGCGGCACACGTCACGCCACTATTATATAATGCCCTGTATTCTGACTGCCAAATATTTATCAATGATTGACAAGTAATATCTTAATCACTATATAAGTGAATATACCGTAACTTACCAATATTTATTTTTTGACAGTTTGATCTTTATTCGTTGACTTGATTTCAAATGAATATATAAACGTTTATAATGTGCCTAATTCTTTTATAGGTTACATGTATAAGCTTACCTAATTAATAGCAATTCTTTGTTCAACCAATATACATTTATCAAAGGTAGGTAACGCATCTACAACTCGCAAAAGCTTGTTACGGATGTCTGTGAGTAGCGGTCATTTAGGTGACCGCTTGCTCGTTGCCATCTCCTTGTATAAAAAAAAACTATAAAAGTAATACGTGAGAGATTAATACGTTTTCCTGTATATCGATATATTATTAAGATCAGTTTTAAATAAGAAGAAATGAATAGAATGTTTAGCTCAACAACTATTAAATATAAACTCAATATCTCCAAAATGTGTATCAGGAACAATAATTAATTTAAACAGCGTCATATGATAGTTAATGTTTTTAGTGTCTTCCATTTATATAACTATATTCAACGGGCTCTTTTGTTGTCTTTTTCTTGACATCTTCATGCGACCTTATTCTTTTGTCTTATCGACGTAATTTTTTTCTTAAGACAAACTTCCTCGCTGTTTATTTATAAAACAATTAATTGAGAGTACTAAACTACAACAGCAGCTTTTATAATATTAAATTAGTTCTTCGGGTGTGTCAATAATTAAAAAAATATATTTTTCAAAACATGAGAATTCCATTAGATATCTACAAAAAAAGCTTGTAAAAAATTTCTAGCGGGTATGATTAATAAATATATCAGTAACAATAATTAATTAAATGTCTTTTAATAAAGTAAATAAAAATAAAATAACGAATGTTCAATATCAGTGACGTCGGTAATTGAGTTCAGATCACGCGGAGCGATACACGCGGCGGAACGGTGACGTAACTGATTTAAAATAAATTAATTTTAAAAGCTGTCAGAGAATATTAATGGTGCTAAAAGGCTAACGCTAAAATGATATTTACTTAAAATGTAAGCTTTGCCAAGTAGCTTGAGACTTTTACCTAGTACCTAGTAAAGAAAAGAGCACATGGTACCGTAAGCAAGAAGGATAGACAGAGATTAAAGTATGGTTATGGGATTACTGAAGTAATTACTTTCCCCTGTCTTTAGTATGTCGCCAATCTTGTCCGTAAACGTTCGTAAAGAAGGACCCGTATCGACGATTTATAAATATTTTTGAAGGTCAAAGGCGGTTTTGTTTTTATTGAAATATTTGCAAGATTCGTTCATTCTAAAAATTCATTTTTAAAATGTGTGTTCAAAAAAATCAAATTTTTTTTTCAATCGTTTGATCCAATAGCTTGTTATACGCATTTAATATTTTCATGCAGGAAGTCGGAATCCACTAACACCCTCCCCCTGGCGATGCGGAATTTCATCCCCGTAACTCCATCCCTTTACGCTACCGCCTCTGTTATCAACTTCTATAAGCTAAAAGCTTTCACAATTATTATTTTTGTCAAAGCTGATTTTTGCAAACAAAACCCCCTTTTGTTTTGAAAAAAAAAAGAGTTTAAGGTTGTACATTTTCTTTACCTTTTGTAAAGAAAAAATTCGTGCGGAGGCTTCGACTTTCAAATGATTACAAAAAATTATATAACCTCTTGCGCTTAATCCAATCGGAGTTTACAATTTCAGTTGAACTGATGTTAAGAAACGACCGCAACTTAAGATCTGAAACCAGATACATTTTTAACCTTTAAAGGAGGTAGGTAGAAAGTGGCAAAGGAGGATAGATTGAGAAGGTCAATAGGTTTGTACCATTGTACTGTAATGTCTATTACGGCATTATGTAAGGCTATGGTGTTATTCTGGTCAAGCCGGGCAATTCAACACATCCTGAAATTCTTAAAAAGTACGATTTTCACCACAGTAGAATTTTAAGTGTTTTTCATGTATATGTCCGTTCCATTTTACCTTCTGTAATTAACCTTATAAGCGTTAACCGTATAAACCTTAATGAGTAATTCGTATTCTTCGCCAGTGTCATAACTATTTTGAAGATGCGATGAATGATGATTATCATGCAGTAAGTGGGGTTTTTAGGCGTGAACTTTTACTTTACTTATATCTCTTGCCAACTGTAAATATTTTCTACTTACCCCCCGCTCAGTTTATATACCCGAAGTAATAGATATAAAAAAAATAAAAATAAAAACATTGTTTCATTATATTTTACACTGTATATGTTTCCTAATAAAATAAACAGCGGAGCAAATTGTTAAAATATTAAAGCGTGAATTGAAAAGATGCGATGAGATCTCTCGACAATAAACTGCACGCCCGCGGCATGCATACAAATGTAACACTTATTTCCCAGCTGTGTTTTCACTTACTGAGCATTGTACATTGCAGTGCATTTGGGTACTGCAAAAATGTGACAGTAACGGGACTCCATGTTACTTTTATCCGATCGTTTGCCCGACTGACAGCTGAATAATGTTTTTCGCGGGTATGTATGTAGTTAATGTAATACTCGTAGTAAATCTAAAAAATAAGACAAGTAATAAATAAATAAACAGAATTGTAGCCCTATGATAAGCTGGGGAAGAATGCATTTCTTCAAAATCAGTCAGTCCGTAAACGCGCCTATAGGCTAAATGTCACAATGGAACAGACATGCATATATAAACACATAAAATCGAGATAATATTACCTCAGAAAAATCTCAAATACTGTAGGCGAAAATATTTTTGAAATCCTTAGTACACAAAGGATTCCAGTTTCCTTCCCGTTGCAAAATTTATTTCACTACTGCCACCAAAAACAACTGTGATATATCCAGGCAAAGACGATAAAGTTTAAATCGCAGTTCAGACAAATTGCTTTTGTTTTGTTCCAGCTCTGGTTTGCCGCAAAAAAGAGGCACATTTGTTTCGTAAATCCTCGAATATCGCACATCAAGGTAGCTTGCGTAAAATTTTATTACTCACATTTTTTTTTTACTTAAAACTATAAGACAACAAATTTTATGCCCGTATGTAACTGAAAATTTTCTTAGCATACCTGTAGTTTACAACATTCCAGGCCTTTGCTAATAGAATGATAAATATTAAGATAGAAAAGGCTTTCGTAAAAAAGGACGCACCTGATGCCCAAATTTGGTTCATTAATTACTTGATGAAACGTATGAAACTAACGTGCCCTTTAGACTTTGACCACGCTTATCTCGGGAAATAATAATTGAATTTAAAAAAAACTCTTTTTGTATTAATCAACCCAAATATTAGGGTAAGATACTGACTATTTAATATCACGCTACGAACCTTAGGGGTCGAGCAGTAACAAACTTAGTGGTGTTATTACACCGCCCACACATCGCCTGCAATATCGGCGGAACAAAGCGTTAGTAATATAATATTCGTAAAAGTCTGTGATGATAGATGAATGTTTGTAACTTTGTCACGTAAACGATATTGAAAGGATTTGATGCATAGATAAACATATGTATTTACCTTTTATTCAACAGTCATTGGTCATAAAATTTTTCCTTTTTTCTCTTATTTATAGTTAGTTGTGTTCAAAAAGAGAAGTCTATATCCAGTAATTTACTATATGGAAGTATAAATATGGGTTTAAGAACGAGTTATGAGCTATCAAAAAAGTTTTTACCTTTATTTGTTTCGGAAAGCGATTTAATATCGTCGCCAGTCGGAACCACGCGTCGTAAATCATCTAGAAATAAACTTTATGGAGCATGAACAAGCGCAACCTATATAAATATCACGGTAAAACTATTCCTTACAGTTTTTCCAGTTGCGAGATTTTAAATCGGCTTTGAATTTCGGATATTTTTATTGCAAGAAATTGCATCATCATTCTTATAATATATTATTATTGTTTTTTTTTCGGAAAATATATTCAGTATTCTAAATTTTATTGTCTTAAATAAGATTTTAGGATTTGAAATATTTAATCTAGAAAATTATTTACTATAACTAAATTGCAGTGTTTGAATTATTATTGGAACGATCGGAGCGCTGTCATGTTTGACTTTGTGCGGCTTTCACTTTAATTAATTTGTAGCTAAATAATCACCGTATTAATAAACGGGATTTCTAAGTTATATTTATATTAATAAAATACATTAAGCCTGCAATGGATTAATAATTAAAAATTAGTGCACTGCTCGTATATAAACGTGTTATTGCTCTATATTTTAAAGGGCGAGTGTACAATAAACATTATTAAATTGCGAGTGGTTAAAGAACGCTGGGTTAAGGTCGGGCAAAACATGAGATCGTAGGTTCGAATCAGCGATTCGACTGCTGCCTTGAATCATGTCCAATTTCAAGCTATATAAAATTTATTATGAAAATATTTAGTAATTAATTCCATGTTCCAATAACATATAACTCACGCCCATAACCCGGAGGGGAAAGCATAGTATCACAATAATGATTACTTAATGTGAAAAAATCTAACTTCGCAAAAATTTAAGAAAAGAGATCTTTTGTAATTATAAAATTACTAATCGTGCTCATTAAAAGGAGCAACATTTATTTTAAGATGTTGTACAACTACGGGAGATATACAGAAAACAAAAGACATACGCTGTCGTAGGGAACAATACGTTGCATGGGTAAGATAAGTGAAGGCCGTGTTCGAGCGAGATAATATTTTATGTTAAAGCTTCAAAGCTCGTTACATTCTGCCGGCGCTCAGATGAAGATAACAGAAGTATTGTAGAGTTATATCCTGACGTCTGTGGTAGCTGTATCCGTTGTATTAGGTGAAGGACGAACGCGGCAGAGCGACACAAAAAATCAAACAGACTCTAATCGTAGGCCACAAACAATAAGTTAAAGTTTTTTTTTTTTTTCAAAATAGATTGTACTTTTTTAATAATTCCAGAACTACATGCAGAATATAATGGTATTTGTTTATGGCCTACGTTGCCGCAATTATACTCAGTGAGTCGTTAACGCGTATTGGTCGGATAAGGGCAAAAATTTAATGGCGATTTGGCTAGACCACAAAAATATCTAATTACATTTACGCATTAAAAATAAACAAAGGCATATTCATATATTTAAAAAGCGATACTTACATCCACATCGGTATAAACAGAAATCGTTGCGAGAACTGTTGAAAACACTTTTCGCTAAAGTTTCCATAAAATATTCCACGGCAGCAAGGAAATGCTTGTAAAATTAAATATTCACTGCAAACGGACAGCTTGCAGAATTTTTACTTTAATTCAAGTCGGAATTACGATACAATGAGCGCTCATAAATCAACAATTAAATCCAGTTTGAAATTCCGACTTCATTCCATACATCCGGATCCGGAAACATTACAATTCATACCCTAGTATTTTGTACAACTGAATTGCGCATCTAGTTAAATAAATATAAATCCTATTCTTCAATTATTACCCGACTGACCGAGATGGAGTGTACTGTTTTTCGCGAGTTTCTATGTATGTATTTAAAATGTGCATATTTTCTTTTGTGTGATCTCCTAAAGTCTCGACGAAGACTAATTTTAAAGATAGAGATGTCATTCATTATCTTCCCCGAGTGACATAGGAAATATGACGATATGATTAATAATATATGTATAATAATGAAATAAATAGAAGAAGAGAGTTAAAATATTACTTTCTAAAGAACACTCTTTCGTTTGTCCTGATAAAGATCAAAAAAGGTGAATTCACGTGAATAATAAATAGCAATGTATTGATAATAAGTTAAGTAAAGAAACATCAAAATAACTATTTCGGTGTTTATGGATCCAATAGAAAAATTATGTAAAGGGAATGTTTGTCTAAATAAATTGAATTGATTTGTTATGACCTTGACTGTCACCAGAAACTCAATATTATATAGCATACTTTACCTTTCAACTATTGCTAATAACTTATTCGGTTGAAATTTAAATACCTGCGTAGGTATATATCGAATTAAATCATAGTGTTAACTTATTCTTACAGATCAACAGTAGACAGCAGTTGTTTTTTTTTTGTTCTTGGCTCCTATCGGCCGTAGCGTAATGTTAAATGGGCTATAATCTGACGCAATATTTAGGTTATTAAATGAGAAAAAAATCCGTTTGATAGTACTCCTGATTAGCTTATTCTAACAAAGAAACGTTACAGCTTCATTCTTTTAAGTATTGATGCATAAACGTTTCTATTGTTTATTTTGTTTCATGGAATTTAAAATTGTAAAACATTAAATGAATCGCTTTTCCGAATAAAAGAAAAGTTAAAAAGCAGTCCGACATAACTCAAGTGCAGGCGAGCGTCGGAGATATTTACGTATGTTGTTTCTTTGCAACGGCAGCCACCGAGGTGTTCGTTTAATTTACATTCCTGCGCCGGACTTATTTCGTTTGACTACTCTACATATTGTATACACCATTCCTAAGAGAATACTCGACTGGAACATTCCTAAAAAAATCACTTGCGTTAAAATAGTAAAGTTAACGGAAAACGTCTTGAATAAATGAACTTGACAACGCAAAGGCGAATTTTATGTTTCGTTTGATAGATTGTCTGAATAAATATTTTTCCCGTCGCAGTACATAGCCACAAAATTCACTTATATTTTATTGTATAAAAAGTGTACAATGCGTAAGCATTCCCTATATGTTCTGAAAAAAAATGTAAAGAAATTTTTTATATATTTAATATTTTTATACAAGGAGGTGGCAAACGAGCAAGCAGTCACCTAAGTGACCGCTATCCATAGACATCTGCAACAAGCATTTGTGAGTTACAGATGTGTTGCCTTCCTTAAATAGACAGAGGAGGGGATAGGCAGAAAAATTGCCATTTCCTTCTATTATTCCCTTGTCCGTCAAATCCTCTTTCCCTTCCCATCCTTTCCTTATTAGAAAAGGGTGGAAAGAGGAGGAGGACTTAAATTGGGCCTCCGGCACCTCACTCATAAACGAAACGCAGAACACTTCTACTTCACGTCTGTCTTCTGTGAGGCCGTGGTATTTCACCGGTCGAGCGGGTCATTCGTGCAACAGATATTGTTGCGGACTCTACCACTATTCGTTTAGACATATAGGCACTTTTTTAACATATGTATTATGTATATAAATATAACACCAATGAGGAAAAATACTTTATAAATAACATTTCCTAGAAGTTTAAAATGTTTCACGTTCAAACGGTATCAGCATGCATAACTACGAACTTTACTCGTACTAATTTATTATTTGCAAGTTAAGTAAACAAAACTATAGGCGACAGCCGCGGCTCCGCTCGCTGAGAAGGTTTAAGAACAAACTTCCCGCGCGTCGCATGAACGAGCTGCTTCTCATCTGCTTACCAACTAATAATACAAATAGAACAAACCTAAAGTAGAAAATCATAATACTACATGTTCCACTGATAATGTGAGCTAGTATAAAACAAGTAAACACTGAATTTTTTCAATACCGATTCCTCTTTTTTTTAGTAAAACACAAATTTGGTCAATATAAGTTCGTCAAAGACGACCCCTTAGAATAATGCTACTCACTTTCGCAATATAAATTTATCTTGTCAATCTATTTTCATTCATCATTTCAATATGCCTGAATCACTGAAGTGAATTTCACAATTTTAGTGACCTCGTAATATTTAAGCTATTCTATTTAATTTTATATGCAAAACGTTAGATGAATGAAAATTAATAAAAAGTATCCAAGTGTGAGTGGTTGAGTTGTAAGTCGATTATTGTCTGCTTGGGATAAAAGTGTTGTTTGCGGTTCAATGGATCGGAAACCCCTCACAAAGTTTACAGAACAAACGCTTATCAAGCGTCGTTTATTTTCGACGAAATCATTAAAGGGGAATTGAGGCGAATGTTAATCGATAAACTGTTCTTTCGGAGGATGTAAAAGGGAGGTGCATCCGCAACGACCAAATGAGTTGCAAATGTTTTGTAAAATTATATTTAATCGATAAGCCTAATAGTAACCAAACAAAAAACAATTTAAGTATACATTTTTTTGTATTTCCTTGATAACGATCTTTCGAATGCAGGCGAAATCGCTAGCAATATCTAATTTAATTAAAAAAAAAAAACAATTCGTATCTTTAATTTAACAGCTTGTTAGTAATTTGATTAGAGCGCTTTAAATTCCAACTTGCGAAGTGATTTCATATTTTTCGCGCCCTAACCACGCATCTCTGTTACCTAGACATTTTAATTAAAACTAAGAATATTACACCTTTTACTATACAAGTAGTCGTACGAATAACAATATGTCGTCCATTTTCTAATAATCTCAGTCATCAAATGAGGAATGGGTTATATTAACCAAAAACGACCTCATGACCCTTCAATAGCGGGCTTGCGGTGGCAGGATGCTGGCTGACGATCGAATTACCATCTTTCTGCCGGAAACGAGTGCCGAAAATAATAGATTTTGGATTTTTAGCAATCATAATGAAACGGCTAAGTCGTCTTTGTTATTTACCTTTCAAGACTCGAAAAATATTTAGTGAAACCTTATGAAAATACATGAAATATGTTATTTAAATATCATACATATATATCCTGTCTCCTGAGATACAGGTTCTCACCTAGTTCAGGAGACAGTCCCATGAAAATGTTTATGATTTTTGCACAATATATTATATATATATATATATATATAT
>DWLR01004665.1:0-11805 GCA_018246295.1 Papilio alexanor hazarajatica | reverse complement strand
GCACATTTTCCCCCCAATGATGCGATCAATGGGGGAGGCCTATGTCCAGCAGTGGACGATCATAGGCTGAGGTGGATTATAAAATAATCAAGAATTTTATACAGTCACATGGTTAATGACTTATTCAATTGAAGGTTTGAAGCGCCTTGCATTGGCCTAAGCCGTTTCTTTTCTCACCAAATCAAATTTTTAACCGTTTCGCGACTAGAAACCGGTAACATTATAAAATAGGACGCCACAATTACTCTACAAGTTGTTTATAACTTGTGTAATAAGACAGAAATCGAATGCGTAAATGATCAAGCGTGAATTAAGCCGTTACGTCTATATAGTACATAGTAAAAGTGAAGTCATAAAACTTTACAGCGCGGGTCACCATTGTGGTACATTTCTACTGACGAAATTCCGGAATTCAAGTTGGCACTTGTTTCGGTCAAATACACAATACGACGCGATAAACACGTTATCAGTATAGCTTTGTTCGACCGTCCATTGACCCATATGGTCAAAGGATGGCTTTTTCGAAGAAAGCTCACTTTGTTCTATTTACCGAGTCGCAAACTTTCCGCTAAACCTCTAATTGAATTTGTTAGCAAAACAACAGATAATCCGTTTTATAGCCCAGCGTTTTTATTGCTGTTGTAATTTTGCTGCGTGCAGTTTTTTTGCGCAGTATTGTTTATTAGCAGTTAAATATTATTATAACAATGATTTATTTTCTGGTTAAACATTTAAAAAACAAACAATCCTTTTACTTTACTCTTGTTTAAGAAATGTAAATGGTTGCCAGCCTGTTAACAGAAATATTTTTGTTAGGAAACACAAATAATTGTATTTCCAAAACTTCCATATACGTAGCCTAACTCTTTCAATTGTCGTAATTATTAAACCTCTTTAAAATTTTTCTTAAAAGTAATTTTTATTTATCAAAATTATTTGGAAATATACATGATTTTTTAATATTTAAAAATATATCTATGAAATTCATGTCACATAACTAGAAACGTCCGTACAATTATTTAGTTTTTATTAAAATAGACTCCGTTCTATCCGTTGAAACTGTATTTGAATGGGATACCTGGCAGTGAAATAAATTAAAACATCACCCATGGTGCGTTCATTAGCTACGTGTGAGTTCCGTATTTTTTTGACGCCGTATACGAACCTAATGTTAAACGAAATCATATTACACCAGTAATTACTGCACCTTTGTTTACACTTAATTAGAAATCATTTGATAATTTAACTGTAGTCATACAGTTGTCTGTTATTTAATACGTAGACTTAATTCAAAGGTATAAATTGTGATCGGAATCTCGACGCTAATAATTATTTTAAAATTTTAAGCGCAACCAAATATATTTTTCAATGGACTCTCAGTAACTAGGCCATATAAATATTATATATATAATCTAATAATCATATTATCACGTAAACTTAAAACACACATCCATATTCTATCCCTGCACATCTGTAACAAGAATTTGCAAGTTGTAGATGCGTAGCCTACTTTTAATAGACAGAGGAATTAGGATTAGAAGGAGGATAGACAGAAAAATTGATATAATATAAATAATAACGAGAGAAAAGATTTAATTTTTACTGCCGCTGAACTCAAAAATTACTGTAGTTATTTTAAGAATTCTTTCACCTCTTCTATCAGCGAGTAAGGCTATATGTTGTATGCTAGTATTAAGTAAAATAAATAAATTAAAATACTAACTGCCTGGTTATATTCTGAAACATTAATTCACATTTCATTTACAGGGTCCAAAAAAGGTGGTCAGGGTTTTAAATTAAGAAAAGAGTGCGGTTCTTGACCATTTTCCCATGTCATTCAGTGAATATTACAATATATTTCAAGTTATATTGTTGAATTATAACGGCGATATCCTGTCCATTGATTGTCAAAAATTAGGAATTTCGGCAATTACGTCTCACCTCCCACGTGAACAGATAAAAAAATCTCGCACCAGGCGCATCCAAATTTTCTTAAAAGGCCCGACACTGCTTTCATGATGTATGGCCCAAGTTAAAATAAAAGAGCGAGACTTCCATAGTAACATCATTTTTCTTTTGAAATGTCGTAATTTTCATGTATTGTTTTATAGACTTTATTCTTTCATGTCGATATTATCAGTTAATTATATTTAACTCGAATATTTCCCGCAATATACGTATAAAAAAATTAATGGTTAATCTACAATAACATACTTTTTGTTTTGTTATCTAATTTTTAGAATTTTAATATTTTTTATTTAACAGACTTAATAAATAATTAGTTAAGTAAAATCTTATGGTGTGTTTCACAGTTTAATTAAAAAATGGTACAGGTTATTTTTGGTAAAATCAATCACAATTAACATCTTATGACATAGACTGCTGCGGACAGATCAATTTTTTTCTTATTTTTTCCCTTTGTTCCCTTTGTGCGAGCTAGCGCCGGCACGAAAGGTACCTTAAAAGGTGTTCTAAGGCGTATCTCCACGTAATGGGCGTCGGTTACATATTTATTTCGTGTTGTGCATTCTTGTCTTGACGTAAATAAATTAATATGTTAGACCCGTTGTTATGAAATTTCGCGCTCTCATGGTGGCAAGGAGGCAGGCCCTTTACCAAAAGCCAGTATGTACATAATTTAAAAAGGGACTGTTTTGTGTGAATAATAGGATACATGAGGTGTTTAAAATATGTTCTCGTTGTTATTTTTTGTTAAGAATTATATATAATTATTGAATAAAAAATATGGAATCAATTTTTTTTAATTTACATTACCGATAATTATTCTTTCGAGTGTTTTACTGCGGTTATGTTTACATAAGGGACTTAAAAGGTATGAACTATTAAACTAAGCTTTTTATATATTTATGGTGCATCGCAACCCAAGCCATGTACAGTGATGTTTAAAATACAAGCCCAAAGTATAGACTTCGATGGCACTCAATCAGGAATAAACCAGAAACATCAAACATCTAAATATCTTCCGTCATACTATGAGAAATAACTAAAGCTAAGTTAGCTGTTATTTGTGTTGCAGTAATGCAAAGTCTTGTTGTCGGGTTACCTATTCATTGGCCTGTAGACACATATAGATAAATGCATCCGTTTTCGTACATTATACAAAAGTGTTAAGTTTTTTACAGTATGTTAGGTTCTTTCTCGCCGTTTAGATAAATCTTTACAGAAGTTTTTTGTTCGTCCCACCAACGTAGTTTCGTCCTGAGGACTGTTAGAGAATGAATGAAATACTTTATTGATACTAATTCGTTTAATGGGCGAAATGGGAGACTTGTGAATGAAGCACCAAAGAACAATGGTCCAGGAAATGGTCTCAGTGTGGCTTGTTACCGACGCTGGCGCCAATGTAATTGCACAATACAGTTGTAGACCTTACCTAACTGTTGAAGAATTGATAACGATTTTGATACCTGGATATCTAAAAAGTAACACTTTTAAACTTTGAATGTTAGGAATTTTAATACAGTTGATTCATGTATTATGAAAGTTTACAAATACAGGCAAAAATATTTAAAAAATTTAAGCTACTAATAAGTACAGTTGCAGAGAATCCATATATCATACCAGGGTCAAATTTGGAAAAATATATACAATCTCATTCCTAATACTCGTATAAGAGGAACGAAATGAGCGTTACCGGCCTTCGTAAATGTCGTAGTAAATGTTCCTAAGGACTATAAGTCGTATTAATTTAGAATACAGTCGGATACATGTCATTCTACAAATTAGTTGTTTAAAATGGAATTTACCTAGAAATAACAATTTATTTACCAAATAATTCAAAAAGTAACTTGTTTTTCTGCATATACAAATAACGTAATGTCACAGAATTTTTCAATACATATTTCATGCGGGCAAGATTTAATCTGTCGTTTTAAGATAAACGATCAAGTAGCGTCGTTCGGAACGAAAATATTTAAATTGCCACCAGCTGATGAAACGGAGTCTTATCGAATGAAAAGTTTATCATCAGAATCGGCGCGTCTGCGGAGTGCGCCGGCTCGCGAATGAAATTAAATCGGACGGGTCCTTGGGATCGATGAAATATTTTCACATGGAACGGTGATTGCAAAATGTCACCATTAAACAATGAAATCGATCATTCAGTATTCAAACACATAAAATTAATTCTTAACACATTTTTATGTTTATTTATGCATATTTTTTATATAAAACAGGCTATTATGTAGTTCTATTACTGCATAAAATGGACAGCGGAAAAAGGTGTAAACATAACATGTGTTTTTAAAAGTTACTTGACATAATCTGTTTTTTTTTATTTACATATAAAAAAGTTACTTTCAATGAAATCCTGACATAAAAATAAGACACATATCATTCAGTGTTCATCGCAATCAGTATCACTATTTTTTCACTAATTACTGTTAAATAAAACTCACGCTTATAGCCCAGAGGTAAGCAGAGATAACCGATTTTCTTTTGGCACGATTCTGGCACAACTTTTTCCTTCTCCTACATGCGAAAATGGCATAGACATACTAATTAGGTGCGAGTACTCTTATATCACATTTCTTAAGTATATAACCAATTGGACCTTTTTAAATAGATTCATTCATACCCATTATTTAACATATGTACGTGCGCCATTCGATGCGTGGAATTGATACGATCAAATTTATATAAAATTCCCAGCAAAATAAACACTAAGGGTAGCTTTAAAAATTACGCTATGATTTGTATCAGTGTGGTGACCATAAATAATGTTAACACTACATGCACTAGATCGCTTAATTAACGTTTCTCTCATACACTCGATTCCGTTTATTTTTTCAATTAATATTGTTCAGTAGATTCTCAATTAACTCGAAGCGCGTTTGCGTGTTAAAATACTCATGTATCCACGCACCTTCTGCAGATTCTTATCTTTTTCGAATGAATTCAAAAAAGTTTCACTCTGAATGAATGTACCGGGTATCTACGGTAGACAAAAAAAAATACATAATCTCTCACGTCTATTTATCGCAACTGAGGTAGACATAGATAGATATTGCTACCCGATTTTCATATCGCTTGGTGGTGAGGTTTCCAAAGGATAAATAGAAAGCAACAAATATAATAATAATAATTTATAACGTATAATAATACGTCTGCAAAATTAATTTATACTTCTCCATTTGGTCGTGTCCCTGAATCTCCCATACTCTCCAAAACCCGTATACTTTCCTACAAAAGACTTATTAAATCTGTGCCGTTTCAACACTTACACAAGACATACAGAAATATGTTAATGTGTTTATTACTGTCCAAATTCAACAAAAACAAACAGATGACCAATTGAACTTACTTTAAGAATTGTATTCGCCATGATAAGCAACTCGCACATTTAACACTTAAAACAAAAACGATACAATGTAAATATCTTTATTGTAAACAGTACGTACTTTGGAGGGAGAATTTTAACCTGTCCAGCCTGTCAATCCTACCTATGTCACCAATGAAAAAATGTTCACAAAACCGTTTGGCGTAATATACAAAAAGTTAGCGTTTATCAAAAAACGGTTGTGACATTTCAAAATAATTTTACTTTTAAAACCGACTTCAAGTTTTTGTAGAAACATAAATACAGAAATCGATGTTCATAAACCAAGGAATTACATCTTAACATTAGTGGACTATAATCCAAACTGGAATTTACTAATAAGTTTGTAGGCTTTCAAATATACTATTCAGTAAGACATATACTGCATTATTGGATCTCAGTTGCACTTTCTGTAACTGCAAAACATCTATCATCTATCAGTGTTATAGTTTATGAGAGCAGTAGCAGCTGTAAGATCCTCTTCGACCCTTTTTTTAACTTGGAGAAATGCCTACGCATACACCCCCGGCAAGGACAAAGGTGCCTTAAGTCAGTTTGACGAGAATGCTTTCGCATACTTCCGTGATCCTGGCAGCGGCTTGTGCAACTTAACCTAACCCCGGTTAAGCGTAAAATGTATACTCCTGTGATTCTTCTGATGAGTGAGTGGTTTCGAGCTCCATCCTCCCCCACCCTTATTTCATTTTACTTTCCTATCTACACTCCTATCATACAAAAATATTTACAACGCAAATTAAGTGATAGTTGCGGATGATAATGGACATCAGTTTTAGTATAATATCCCGTGAGTCTCTTGCTCGTTAGCATGCTGCTGTAAAAACGTCAATTAAATAATTCTCTCTCTACCCTAATTGCGGTAACATACGAGAGAGCTTATTGCCTTCTGTTTTGTGCGATCCACAATTAAAATTAAATATTGCAGTCAACTCGCGTTCCGAGCTATATTAATTCAGGAGGAACTTAATCCCTAGGGAACGCAGCCGCCGGTCACGGTTGTCCACAGCAGACACATGACGACGAGACATAAATGGGAAACGTCAAACTACTTTTTATTTTGAAGATTTACTAAAGCATTAACTAACTGACGGTGCTTTTGCCGCAATCCCATTGGATAGAAAACGGCGATTACATCGAATAAATCTAGGCCGCGATTTGGACAACCTATTCCAATACCGCGACAACGATAGTTGATGAAATGCTCTTTACTTATTTATAAACATATGTTTGATTAATATGATTAAGCGGTTATAATTTATAGCAATTCATAAGATAATTGAAACTTACGTATTGAAAGGTTCAGGCTACAATCTACAAAGCTGGGCCTCTTGATATCCACTGGAATCACTTGTCACTTCGCTAGACCAAGAAAGAGTTGACTTCTCTTCTCTTAGACATATTATAAAATTTCGGTTAGCTAACACTTTTATATACGAAAATAACAAATATCATTTAATATTTATCATTTATATTCAAAATCTTTTAGATCACTATTTACTAATAGTAGTGTTGCGTCTTCGATCAAAACAAGGTGTATTGATTCAAGACGCAAGACGTGTAACAACATACAATTGCTTTGATTTCATTTCAAATTTAACGAATCTCGTTAATGTAACCTGACTACTAGTTTAATATACTACGTATAACTTTATATAATCACGGATTTTGATATTGAAGTAGTATGAAATGATTGCAAATTCCCAAAAAAAAAAATTAAGTGATACACCACAAATAACATAATTAATGAACGTTATTTAATATCAGAATTTTTTTCCTTGTACAAATTCATAGTTTATGTATGAATATTATCAACAACAAAAGACACGCTGTGAGTGTATAACTTAAGACAAACTAGAATGGTAACGTCACCACAGGGTGCCTGCAAAGAAATGTGTTGAAAGCGAAACTTCGCTATGTGTTAAATAAAACATTGATGTTGTCATGCATAATTGATTTAAGAGATACAATGGTCTTGCATGGCCTCGGATTTTGTAACTCTTCGTATTTTTGCGGTGATGCAAAAAGTTTTTACATTGAAATTAGGACAAAATGTTAACATTCATAAGACTACACATACTGAATCAGATTATGAATTTGCAAGAATCTTATGATATTCTTGGTCCACGGAAATAATAGACAGACTAAGTATTTATTTACGCTAAGAATCGTATCCGGTATGAATAACTTCATTAAACTGCGAACCAAAGAGACATAGAACCAGCAACTACAGTAGTTTATATAAAAATAGACCTCCTCTACTATAAATTTAGAACGTTCTCATAGCATATTGTCTGAATTAAAGCTGTTTAGATTGCAGCGTTTGGACGTCTGGTTTTTAAGATGTCTAGAGACTTAATAGGCTTTATACAGATGTACAGGAAATACCGGAAAGCCATTACTACCCTTCTCTCCACTATATAAATTGAACCCAACGCATCTCGATATCACCCTTTTATTGCGAACACTTTGCTTCTATTTTCACATCACGTGAATATGAGGTGAACCGCTTGTTTATTTTTTTCTTTTGCACCAACAAATGATACATTAAGCAAGTAATTGTTAATTTAAAAACTAATAAGCCCAACTAACGGTACGAATTTAACCCTTATATAACCCTTAAGGCTGGAAATAGAAATTTTCCCACTAAATATATAATACACAATATAATACATGTATATTAAGTAAATTTACAAAACACCATGAAATTATTTATATATTGCTATGTTTACGTTTGGACGGACCGGTTGGCGCAGTTGGTAAGATGCTTGCCTTTCACGCCGCAGGTCGTGGATTCGATTCCCACCCAGGACAAATATATTAATAATATTTGTGCATGAACATGTTTGCTTGTCTTGAGTCTGGGTGTAAAAGACCACCGGAGGACGAGCAACAGCGTCCTTTTCTTAGTACGGTGGAACATACTGCGATCGCCAACCTATCTGCTAAGCGTGGCGATTATGGCACATTTTCTTTCCAATGATACAATTAATGGGGGAGGCCTATGTTTAATTTAAATAAACGTGCTAATAATTGATCAATGTAGATGAGAAAACAACGTTATTTAACGATGATTGCTAACATAAAGTCGTTTAATATTACAATAATTAATTTGCTTTTAGCGAGCAATCTTGCTAAAAGATATTACGTAATTAACACAACTTAAAACACACAAGCTCGATATCGCTTTTGTTAAAACAATTCGTTTTAGCAGTTACAGAAGCTAACAACATGTATAAACAATATACAATATCTCATTCACATTCATTTCATTTAATATCATGATTATTTGTATTAGATAAGAATCAATTGAATTCGATTCGTAAATTTATCAGTGTGAAATGTTTTACACTATAAAATGTTTATTTTTCATTTATTGACAATTCATATAAGGACATACAAATGGATGTTAAATTGTGGACAAATCTCACTTTTTTTCTCATTGTTGCTTTGTGTAGAAATTAATGTCGGTGTTTTTTGTTTCGATAAATATTCTTTATAATTAGATACCAAAGGCGATTCAAATGCAGAAGTATAAAACTTTTCTCCATACCAATTTTCAGTGTGGTTTATTCATTTTTCAAATTGCATGTAATGCATTGCAGCTAAGACAGGTTTCAATTATAGTTTCTAATGGAAGTTTTCTTTTATCTGTGAGAATTATTTAGCAGTTTTAAACATAATTAAATTAAAAGATTATTTAATCACAAAAATAGCTATATAGTTCCACAACTCAATATGTTACAAGTTGCAAAACGCTTATTTAAAGATCATAATGTTACAAGCAATAATTAGTTAAATGATCCGGAATGCAATCCAGTCTCGTATAATAGGATACATGTTAAAGCGGTTCAGAACATTCGAACTATGAGCTTAATAGAATCAAGTTTCGATGACTCAACCCGTCTCTCGGCCCGACTTCGAATGAAGAGATTAAAATTATTAACGCAACTACACGGGACCAGCCGAACGTCATTCCTGATTATCAACGGGCTTCAAATCGGAGCCTTTTGGGCCAGTCTTAATTAAATAATGAGAACCATCGAGCTTTGCTTTTAATGTTCTCTCGCTAGATCATTTCAATTTCGGCAATAAATTAAAAAAAATGTGTTATCGAACACATTCCGATATTTTTCTTTTCAAATGTGTTAAAGTTAAAAGAAAGACCTAGCACATGAACATTTTTATTTTCATATTTAGAACGTCAATTGTAATTTTTTTATTGTAGTTATCGATGAATCGAACGATTTATCTCTAGATTACCTGATACATATTTCAAAGATGAGTCTATTTCCACTAAACTTTATTTCTTATTTCCTACAAATTCTACATTTTTTGGAAAGGATTTTGCCATCAACATATGGAAATTTAAAATATATTTTTTAATCTTTAAAAATGTGTATCCCAACTCATTTTCATTGTTCAACGCGAATCATACGCACCGAAGATCACGAAAGGAAATACGTAACTGTAATTTCTGTCACAAACAAATATTTGGCCGTTTATAGATCCTTGCGCTATTGTGTGAAGATCAAATGGACACATTCACCATTCAAGAGGCAGGTAAGTGAGCGAGTGTGCACGTAAGTACACGTTTTTTTAAGTGAAGTGCTTATCCAGATAATTGGCAGAATTCGCTCCGGCGAGGGATGATATAATCTCCTTTGTTACGCACCCGACTCGCATCGAGGCTTTATTGGCACGTTTTGCGATATAATAACATTGCACGTCCATTTATTCTAAACACCTTATGAAACTAGACTTGGCTCGCATCATCAGCATTATCGTATTTCTATATAATAATTTCTACTCTTATTGTATCTCCTACTGGGCAGTTTTAATAACCTATTTCGTCGCATTTATTATTTTTAAATCCCTAGATTTAGGTATTATAGAAGAAAATCATACTTATATAATTAATGCCATAGTATTTTTTGTGCATACATTTTTTTTATCAACACCCTCAAGGAAATGTTAAGGCTGGTTCATTTTACGATTGAGCAACTTTCCAATAATAACTCAATGTTCGTTCGTACTAGTATCGACTACCGAAAAACAGCAATGTGTGAGGTGGCAGAGACCCTTAATTATCCATAGCTGCTATTTCAACTGTTAAGCTTTTGTCAAGTTATCCTAAATAGCTGTTGAAGAATGAACGTTTTGTTTTCTAATCCGAAATGTTAGTTGTAAGTACTGTATACAAGTTTTAAGTCTGGCCATTAAGCATCCCTTTAAGGGTTAAATCTATTGAGCGTTTCAAAAAATTGCGCTCCTTCTTTATGTAATTTTGCAACTAAATTACTTGCAAGATAAAACTAATTGTTAATTTCCTTTCGTGATTTTTGGGTGGTAGTGATACTTTCCGTTTCCATTGTGTTCTAAATAAATGAGTGTTTAAATTACCACGATTTGAAAAACATCATTTAATAGAAAAAAAAAAATCATTGAGACATTATGGTATAAACATTTGAACCAGGTTATGTAGCTCGGCAATCGTTGCACGAATGGCGGCCGGGGAAATACTACCCTATAATAAAAAGCAATAAACAAGGATGTTACATTTTTGTGTCCACGTTCATATGACGAGAGCAGTGCATAAAAACCAACCTCCAGTCCCTTTCTAGTAAGCCATTTGACTGAGGGATCTCCTAACATCAGTCAAACCGCGTACTCCTTTATCTCCTTCTTCCTTCAAAATAGAAGTGCCCAGTTCAAGGCGACATTTCTTATTCCATTTTATTTTAGTTTTCAGTTATTTCAGCGATAGCTGTCAGCGAAACTATATACACATGTCATAACTTGTTGGCCATTTTAAATATAAAAGCTGCTGGCATATTAAAACCAATAGAGCAAACAGTCAAAGGTCTTGTTAACCTTCTAAGGGATTAAATATTTTCTTACGGTATTCTAAAGTTTGAAGGGCTTGTCAAAAGCATATAGTATCAGACTAATTGATCCGTGTGATGCGATACGTATGCTTAATATCGCATTATTTTACATAATTAATTAGTCGATCCCAGCTCAACAGACAGACGTACAAAACAAAAATCAAAGTATTTTACGTCTTCATGCGTCATATCGACGTCTCCATCGGTTTAAGCAAACATAAATAATGCGTCCCGACGTACGATTTCCGTCCGATACTCCGGTATCGGCAGCCTCGACTGTTTTGTTTGATAATGTTGCTTTCTTCTAATGAACTTCTACTGTTTTGTGCTTAATTGATTAAACAAAGAAGGTTTTATTAAGATTACAGAAACTTACATTATTATTTTTTTACATATAGTTTGCGGCATACTTTACCTTAAGTGTCCATAAACACTCGCATCAATCAAAATGGTTAGGGTAGCAAAATCTTGGTCACGGAAGTAAGCCAACGCGTTTCCCGTGGCCCCGCCGTAACGCGTCAGAGGGCAGTCTGGTTTTAGTGGGTATTCCGGTCGCCTCCCCTC